>OZ026833.1:2795552-2902264 GCA_964023205.1 Lutraria lutraria
AGCTCATGAGTGGCCAATGGGAACACTTGAGTGATTTGAAGAACGTTTACATCAAAGAAATCTTCCATGAGCCATTGGTAAGTGTAATGTAATACCGAAACATTACTGTGGGAAAAGTTGATTTGTTAACATGGAACTTTTTTCTCTGATTCATACTTGAAATTAAAGCATCTATAGGTCTGTCATCTACTTACACACAACTGAACAAGGGAACTATAAGTACGAACTATTACAATGTTAGCAATTTAAGATATTTTGTTTTAGAATAGTACGACAAATGTGATATGTTGACATTTGCTGACAAAGCTATGTCAAGATTATGAACAAATTTATTTTCTTTGTCTTTGTATCACGTGAGGAAAACATAGTCTTATGGCGAATCGAAGATATATATATATATATATTGCAGACGATAACGCTTAGTTTAGAAGATTAGATGGGTTTTAGAAACCTAACGATTACTTAGTCGTCACACGCTCGGTGCGCATGCATTTATATGCGGCCATAAGTACGTTTATCTAGGTCCGCCATACAATTATTATACTAGTTCCCGTTCCATGCTGCAGTGCAAGCATAATTATGTAAGTTCAGTTTCCATGAGTACTTTCAGTACTTTGATTAGTCTTATTTATTATAAGTTAGCACTTGTTGACTTGTACTTATTGTTTTATTTTATCATTCAGGCTGCTAAACAATGGACCAGTGATTTATCATTTGGTCTACAGAGAATTGCCAGTTTGAATCCATCATGTATAGAACTGTGCACGAACGTACCAGAAAAGTAAGTATTTACAGAATATCACAGTAATTATAAATAACATATGCAAGTGTGCAAATATACTAATAACTATTATAATGAAAATTGATTTTCTAAATATGACAGAAAGTTTAACATAGACAAATGTTTATACATGTATGTACTTATCAACAGAACATTTTGTGGTTAGGTAACGCTTAATAAAACTATTGAGTTGTTTAACATAAATGAAGAAGGAAACTGTGTCAACATTAAATAAGCGATTTAAACTTGGAGATAAAATAATTTGTTACATTTCTATTCTCGTAGTACATGTATTTAATTAGTGTGGAAAGTTCACTTATATACAGATTCCACATACATTGACATTTTTAAGTTTATCTTCACTGATGAAGTATGCTTTGTAAATTAAAAAAAAAGCATGAGTAATGTTAAAATAGAATTGAAATAACTATATTGGGAACAATTAACTTTATATCCAACTAAAATGGTTTTTAGCGTTTAATGTCTTTGTCAATACTGCAATTATTAAAACATTTAGTAATTTGGTCCAGATGTCTTGTGCAGTTTTACAATTAATAAATACATGTTCATAATTTTCCATCTAAATCGTATTTCTTAACATGGGAAAATTCTGTGGAGTAATTTATATTTGAACTGTTTAAGTCTGTTTTATTTTGTGAATGACAATTGATGTTTTCTTTAAAGTGTGAATTGCAGTATCTGTGTATATAAGGAGTTGTGAATTTAGATTAAATGATTAAGTTATGTATTTAATATAGCAATAGGATTGTTAAAGCACTGTGGTTGTATAATAGTTTTTTTTTCTTTTGTAAAGCGTGATTTCTCCGTAGATAGTACGCTAGTACATTTTTACGGAAAACTTTTTTTCATAATACTCTAAAATGCAGTTTGTTTTATCTTTAAGATCAGTGTATATATTATCTTCTGGCAAAATATCCGATGCACATTATTATATCCATTTAAATTCAATGCATTCTTAATATGAATTTAGTTAACAAATGTTTTTTTTCGAAGCGACGTTAAAAAGATTAAACTCATGGTATGAACCAAAACGCATATAAAACACAGACAATGAAATAGATACTATAGAATTGAGGAAAACTCGTAGGAATTTTCCTCAATTTTCTAGTATTTATTAAAACTTTTTTCAGTTCGTTTGTTGCCTTTGTCGTTGGTTATACTAGTTGATAGTTTTTTTTAAAGTTGAATAGATCTTCTGTCTAGACAGGTGCAATCTGAGCGGGGTTTTGAAATTAAGCCAAAGATAAAACAAGAGATTTTTACCCGAGTATCTTGGTTGTTTAAGAGCATGTCTCTTCCCTGAAAATTCGCGTCTTATTCAACGAATTTAAAATTCCTAACTAAATATTTCATGGATAATTTAAAATAAATAAGCAAATTCGAGTATTTTTGTCAGTTGGTTAAAGCAGATAAATAAAAAACGAAGCATAAATGAATGTTACTTTCTAGCATGTATGTCCGTTCAAGCTACTCATCCACTGCGAGCCATATTGATGCAAAATATCTTTCAAATTATTGTAAGTAACAGTAAAAGTGACTAGTTAAAAAAAGGAGGATAATTCTGTCAAAATGCATGATAGAGTTATGTTTCTTGATCAGTATACTCTTCTAAGTGTGACGGACGGACGCACATCCGGATTAACGGACAGACGGAAGGAAGGGAGGACTAACAGCCGGACGGAAACACCAAACCCATACTGCATACTCCGCCTTTAGCGGGGGATATAAAGTTGACTATATATTCTATTAAGACAGATGTCATCCGTGCGGGGGTTTGAAATTTACAATAGATGTAACTAACAATAAATTCTTGTTGTTTTAAATGGAAAATGCGCGTCTTATTTAAACTATAAAATACTCGCACATCAAATTAAATATTATATATTTTCTGCCGAGAACGCTGTTACAATACACTCCAGTCAAATAGCTATGAATAGTTCATGAACTATTCATGAATAGTTAAAAAATAAATAATGTTTTCATGAATTCCATTCGAAGGGGCAATTACATGACTATAAATATTTTCACATCGCAAGGGTGGATTTACTCGTAGAGAGGAGCGAAGACCCGTTTCATAGACACATCCTAGCTAAGACATTAGATTCAAACTTAAAATCTTGCATAAAGCATCAATTTTAAACATGCGCCTTTAACAGCTGTGAAAATATCTCAAAGAATATCTTTAGAATAAAGCACTAAAGTTAAAAATAATCCGCTACCTAGCTTATCTAAGATATGTGTATGAAATAGGCTCCGTGCATAATATAAAGAAATTCACTAGACTCATGTTTGGTGTCTTTCGAACTATATCAAGCCTGTGAACAAAGGCTACACAAAATTTGACCTTTACTAACACGTGGCCTTTATTCTGAGGTCAGTTTGTTCTAATGATCATTGACGTTTTTTCAAAGATTGGCCTTTATTCACAGGGTGACCTTTATTCCG
The DNA here is from genome assembly GCA_964023205.1 of Lutraria lutraria. NCBI lineage: Eukaryota > Metazoa > Mollusca > Bivalvia > Venerida > Mactridae > Lutraria > Lutraria lutraria. Next base: position 2,798,800 of record OZ026833.1, read on the forward strand.
TGGTGGCTACAAACGCAGGTTTGATATTTTATATATCAGCAACATACACATGAAATATAATGATCTTCTGATCCGTCATAACCCAGCTGAGTAACACTAATTTCCAATGAGTCATTATAAGTTTATCGGCCTAACAAAGTCTAGCCAGGTAACGAAGTCTAATAAACTGTTCACAAGTTGATATACAACAATCATTTAACGGTGAATACAATTGATGAATAAACATTAGTCAGTATAGCTGAGTTTTGATATTATACTGACACATGTACGTACATGTATATGTTTTTTTGCAACTTGACATAGTACAATACTAAAACATTTATATATATATCACATTTCACAGATTGGCTGTGTCAGATGAGATGTTGAAGCCATTCTTGGAAGGGATGACTTTACAACAAGTTTTAGATGCTAAAAGATTGTTCATTGTAGACCACAAGGTCCTATCAGATGTCGCGGGTATCGACAATGAAAAAGTAAGCGAATACAAAACATATAATATATGACATTGGATTAACACATACTACTCCAACACATATATCTTACGTTGTATTAACACATACCACTCCAAGACATATATCTTATATTGTGTTAACACATACTACCCCAAAACACACACCTGACATTGTATTAACACATACTACTCCAAAACATATATATCTGACATTAGATTTTATTATACATCACGTGATTTATTTACTATATAGTCTTATGTGACATCAGAGGGTGACAATCGGTATGTTACCCTGTGACATTACATTTCGGCCCGTTTGCCATAACGAAACTGCCCTCACGCGCTCAAGCAATATTACCGGGTGTCGTGTTTAGTCAATCTCTGTCGTATCGATTACTTCCCTTGTCTAGACGCTTAAGGCGCTTATTAAAATATAATCGTAATTTGACATCCGGTTTAGCAGAATTCAATTTGACAGCAAAAGTAACTATGGTATCAGAAAGATGCTTCGTTTCCATTTCTGTTACAATGTTCGTTATAATTTCGCATTTCGTATCTTTCTTTGGTTCGTACTAATAAAATAAATATCACATCCCGCAGAGGGTGATGGAATGTTCACCTTTGACAAGATAATGTCACACCCCGCAGAGGGTGATAGAATGTTCACCCATGACAAGATAATGTCACATCCCGCAAAGGGTGATAGAATGTTCACCCTTGACAAGATAATGTCAACCTCGGCAAACGCCACGATCGACATTACTTGTCTCGGGAGAACATTACGTTCTATCACACTCTGTGGGATGTGATATTTATATAAATAAGTACCACTCCAAAATATACATCTGACATTGGCTTAACTCATACCACTCCATAACATACGTATCTGACATTGTATTAACACATACCACCCCAAAACATTATACTATTTTTTTCTTTTATCTTCCTCCACCAGCCAGACAGCTTAGCTAGATATACTGCGTATAAAATTTGTATGGTTAAAAATTGGTACTGTTAATTGTCAAGACTGGCCATACTCACACGGAACAGTGATTATATATTTACGTTTATATCGAAACCCTGTTTAAACGACTGAAATAGTTTCTTATAGTTGCATGTGTTTTAAGAAAGTTATTTATCCAATTACAGACGTGTGATCCAATAGCCTTGTTCTTCGTCAATAGGAAGCAACAACTGCTTCCTATAGCGATACAGTTGTTCCAAGAACCAAACCAAAACAATCCGGTATGTTGTTACACAATTATTGATTTGAAGCAATCAGCTTTGACCTTTTATTTCCAAAATGGCCTCTAAAGAAGTATTTGAAATAATTTTTGTGCTTGTTACCCAAACTTTGAATTACATACGTCGTTTCATTCGTAATCAGTTACTTGTAATTATGATTGTCAAAATGTAAATACTTGTGTTGTGACTGTTGCAGGTATTTCTACCCAATGATCCACCATATACCTGGCTAACAGCTAAAATGTGGTTCAATAACGCTGATGCTTGTGTGCACCAATCATTAACTCATCTCGGTAAGTATTTTTATATTAATCACAAGTGAGATGTCAAATTTACATTGTACAGAGAAAGGTTTTGGAGAGCAATTTTCAATACATATACTTCTTTATTTAAATTTCATCTACTTATCAAAACCGCCTAAAATGACCATATTTTCAAAGTTTTCTGAATTTTTGTCAATCTCGCACGTATATACAGGTTGTATTTTATGCCACTTGTCAGAATATGGGTAACATTTGTATTATTTTCATTTTGGGTGTACGAGATGTATTAGAACTTAAACATGTGGTCTGAGACCTATTGAACGATATTGGTACATTTGTACAGATATTTTAATGCTCGGCATGGAGGAACCTACTTGTGTGTTCCATGTTTGTTCCGTGGTATGATGGCTGAATTCTGTTCGTGTGACATTTCCTGGGAATCTTATTTTCTATACAATAATACTTGTGTAGCACAAATTGACATTTATGATGCACATGTACTATACACATATTTATACTTTCAAAAGGCTTACAAGAACTCGTATAATGAAATAAAGTAATGAGTTATGTTAGGATATTGTTAAGTAGGCCTACGGTTCTAGCCTAGTGTACGCCTGGGGTCTTTCCGCACCGATAAAGTTGGGAAAGTCGTAAATGACCACAGGCTGTGGGTGCGACGTTAAACTCAAGATAATAAAGTAATCGAGTGGTCATTTTTGCAGGACTCATACACTTGCTGATGGAAGGTGTTGCCGTGGTAACCAACAGGCAGCTAGCACAGTCACACCCTTTGTTCAAACTGCTAGCTCCTCATTTCTTGTACCTGATTGCAATCAACGAGTAAGGTTTTTGTTCTGTAATAAGTGAATGTTGCGTTGAGCTGTAAGACTAGAATGATTTCTTGTGTTATTACAACACCCATTAATTGCATCTATTATAAATTGTGATGTTATAATTCCATTAAAGACTGTCTTCCATTTTTTGGTAAATTTGTTTTTTTCCAATGGATTTAAAATGTAAAAGTCATATTTACTTTCCAGTTATCTTAAAGATAACTGCTGATCAAATGTATCTCTAAGAACGCGTCGGGTATTTAAGTCCACATCACTATGGTAACGTGCCTAGTAATTTTACAATCAACAAAATAACTACTGAGTAGGTTCTCAAATCTAGCCAAGCCTTACAATATTTTTTTTTCAATATTTAGACTAGCGTTGGAGGTCCTTATTTCGCCTGGTGGCGTGATTGATAATATACTGAAAATACGTAGAAGCGGAGTATTTGAACTTCTTAAAAAGGGTACGTTTCTTTTACTTGTTTGCTTTGGTCCATGTTCAATTCATCAATATTGTTTCTTTATCTACGTAAATACATGTATACCTAAACATTCAGTGCATTCCGGAAATTTTCAATGGGGTCTTCCCATTCATTAATTATTGTTTACAAAGCAAAACTCCTCTGCATGTAATAAATTGGTCGTTTCAACGCCAGTAGACTTTATCTACATAAATACTTATACCTAAACATTCAGTGCATACAATAAACATTTTCAACAAATTCTTCTTTTAAAATACAAAGTGTAATTCGACCATTTTCATACCATCATTTTTCTGTATGTTGTAAAATAGAGACAAACTCACCGTCAATAAATTATTTCCACTTGTGATACGCGAAGAGAGACAATTCGCTTTTGGGTATCTGGAGAATTTATTGCAGGCCGTAACGTGTATGTTATTTTATTACCTGTACTCATCTGGTGGTTAGCTTGGATTCTTTACGGACATGTTCCTTACTGTGTACTTTCAGAAGCCCTTACACTGCAAACATCAACAGCATTATTGACACCATAAAATACTATTATATTCAATTTTTTCAACCGTATAAATTTTGTTATATGTTAAAACGACATGCAGACATGTTCTCATTTCAAAACGTCATTTACAGACAGTACACGTTATAATTATATAGTGTTGTATAAACTTACAGAATAAACAACTGGAGGATGGATGTAGAAGGAACATTGCCAGAAGATCTGAAAAGGAGAAAAGTATGTCATCTGATTAATAACTGCCGATATGAACTGACTCAGTGGAGGTGACACAGGTTTTGTGTTTCGGTAAAACCGTAGATAGACCATGGATGTCACATTAGTATTTTTAGTGAACTCGTGGTTAAAAGCAAATATGGCTTTATTTGTATCAATTTCCTACGCGGGCAACAACCATTCAAGAATAAAACACGAAAGAATCTCAGTGTAACAATACAGTCACCGTTAATTGAATGTAGTATTGGTGAGCTTATGTAATGCTAACATAATCATTTTTTCCAGGTTTACGATAAGAACGTGTTGCCTGGTTACCATTTCCGTGATGACGCCTTACTGTTGTATGATGCCATCAACAACTATGTTAAGAAATATGTGGATCTGTATTATGGTTAACGATTATAATATTTATTTGATGTATATGATTAAAATGGTCACACTTACGATACAACAGCCACACAACAGGGAACATCTGTTCTCATCCAATTACCCTTCTTTGATGACAATTCTGGCGTTGACCTTAAAATTTCTTTCGCTTCTTGTGAGCGCCGTGTCAGTGTTTTCACACCTGACTCTATGTTAAAATACGAAATGAACTGTTAAAATTAAATGTTTTATAATTATTCCCTCCTGATTTCAAACCTCTTAAAAACGAAAAGAATTATTTATGTACAATTAAAATTTATCTTATTTTTATGTGTCGATATTCGTCTAGATATCTTTCTCAAATCTTCAATTTATTACAGATACTCGGGATAAGATCATCGGTGACTGGGAATTACAAGGCTGGGGAGCCGAGCTGGTTTTAGCGAGAGATCAAGGAGGCTGTGGACTACTGGTTAATCATTGAATTCTGTATTATGTATTTTAAAATAAAAACATTACCAAATTGTACGTGTACGGAAAAACGATATCCCTAAAGATGGTAATTGATTATCCGGAAGCTGTTAGGGGCCAGTATACTTTTAATGCATTGTTGTTGATAAGTTTTCAACGTATAAACAAGTAATACATGGTGTTTTGGCCGTTAACATCCCAAACACCAAACAACATAGCATCAATTAGAATACAATTCGGTGGACATGGTGAAAAAATTACTTAAATATATTACATGTCTATTTACTAATTGAACTTTTATTTAAAGGGAGTACCAGGAAATGGGAAGTTCACATCAAAAGACCAGTTGTACATTGCTTTGACTAGTATTATATATACATGCAGTGTAGGACATGCCGTGGCCAACTTTCCACAATATGATCAGTATGGGTTCGTGCCCAATTACCCAATGTCACTTACCGGTAGACCACCTGTCGATAAGGTTCGGTATTCATTCTCTTATGTTATGATACATTCGGAATACAAAAAAATATTGTATATATATTTGCTGTTCCCAAACAAAATACATGTAATATTATGAATATTGTTCAATGGCATGTAAATAGCACCACTAGTCTTGTGTTATTTCCCTATCACTACATTAACTTGCTTTGAAATGAGCAAAATCGGGAACCAGACAAACAACACCACGTGAATTTCTCACCAGGGGAAGCAACTATTGCTTATGCATTAAATAGAATATGCGAGTTACCACGTGACGTCTGACAATTAACAAATAGAATTGCTGGAAACAAGTAGGCGGTAAAATAATGTGCATTGTCATTACATTGCAGACATCACTCGAAGAAAAAGATATTGTGGATATATTGCCAGACAAACGATCCACGCTAGAAGCCATGACTGTGTCAAAGCTTCTAAGCCAGAAGGGTACAAAACGTTTGGGTGATTTTGATGTGCAGTACATCTATGAACCAGAAGCATTGGAATTTGTTGATGAGTAAGTTCGATATAAAAACAAAATCTATTCAAATATGTGTGTGTTTGTAATTTCACCAATGGTCAATAAACATTCACCTTGCCGTTTTAATTAGATTTGGCTTATTTAATAAGGAAGTGACTCATTTAGTTAAGAAGTCTATATTTTATCTCAATGAATTAATCACATGTGATAAGCATTTCCCCTGTCAAAAATAGTTATACTTTGTGAACTATTTATGAATTATGCAGGAATATTTCACGGAAGGATCATGTTACCATGAATTACATACGAAGGGGGAATGCCAACGTCACGATATCCAAGTTTTTATGTAGTTACATATCATATGTAGAACTGTACCTAGTGATTTCCAATGTCCAAAACACCACAGAAACAAAACTACTGTAATAATAAAAGTTTTAACATGATAAATACGAAAACGGCTAGTTATTGTATATTTTACATTACTTAGGTTTCGTGCAGACCTGATGAAGATAGACCAAACAATCAAAGAAAGGAATGAAGTACGAAACCCGCCATACCCATACCTAGAACCAGAAAACATACCTAATGCTATCAGTATTTAGGTAGATCCCTGGAGTATATGGCTGCTATGTTCCCTGTCAACCACACATGGCTCTCTTTAGTACTAAATGTTTACACATTATTTACTTGATAGCAGAAACGTGATAAGGATAAAGAAATTAGAACGTGGAATTAAATGTAGAATGTGGACATCTTCATTGGAAGAAGTAGTACTGCTTGATGAGTTAGAAATGCTTACTTCATGTCTTACTGTGCAAATTAAATATATACCTGTAGATATCTGCTTGAGTGAGAAGTTTGTTTGTACGAGTACATGTATATATGTGAATACTAAAATAAAAAATGTGCGACGAATCTCCTGACTTAGAGTAACACTGGACATGACGCTAGTCTTCATAGAGATACTATTAAAAACTGTCTTTGTTTATTTTCGTTGAATAATTACTAAACTGATATTGTTATCATGTTATGATGTTACCTGTCTTGTGGAGACGTCAAATTAAACTCTGTTTAAAATGTGAAGGGGGTAACTATTGTGACTTAATGTGAAAAGTCGAATGAATGTCACCAGTTGTCAGCCACTTCAGACACATATTTGATGTTAACTTGTTTTAAACTGATACAATAATTAATTACTAACATGCTACGTTTTTGATTTGCAAAGCAAGTGTTGATTATACATGTAGGTGCACTGGTCTGTTGTTTGGGTATGTTGTTACGTTGACATTCATTTATTTACATGAACCAATTTAGTTAGATTTTACGTACATTAATTAAATTGAATTTGCTGATTTCACGTAAGATGTTTAAGTGCACAATATTTATTCCATTTTATTGACTCATTCCTCTTTTTTAACAGAGGAAATAGATTTTATTTTTGTTTTTGGCTTTATGTTTTTGCATGGTGGTTGATCATTTTAATAATAAGTATAAAATGTATTCCAACACAGTATCTGAACTAACTGATCGATAAATATAGAAAACACAACAGTTGTTAATTCTACAACGAATAACAGTTGTCTACGTGTATGACATTAACTTGATTGGCATAATGTTTCACATCATAGAATCATTGTTTCGTTGGATATGTGACAATAAAAACATTCTAAACCGCTTTTCTCCAAATTGTGGACTAATTCGAGTTACACTGATTCGAACTGTCAACCGTTTAAAGTATTCTCATCATCTTAAGTTCTGATTAAAACGACCCGTCTCCTTGATTGGATGTTTAAGATCGGAGGATTGGAGTCTAGTACTGGTTCTTTCCAGGATCGATCTAAGGTGAACTGTCCGCCTCATATGACTCTGACTATTGGAACTCAAACAAACGAACAAACAATCTGATTAAAACAGAATGGTATTACAATGACGAAGGTCTGATGTGGTCAACCAATTTTTTAAAACAAAGTCTTTGGTTACTAAAATAATCTCCAAAAGGTCATGTTTGTGAAATGCAAAAACTAAAAATCGCGTCAATAAAAAATGTACTGTTGTTTGAATGGATAATAAAAAATGTTAACTATATTATAACTATGCTGATTTTTTCTTCATTTGATATGTTGAAACTTCGGTCAAAATCATGGCCGTTAACTAGCAGTCACCGTTGGTAAATATTTCCAAAATAACATTTATAAACTACGGAATTCGGATCCCACAGCAATCTCTCCCAGCGCTCTTTGAAAAAAAGAAAAAATAACGCGAAGTTTCATGTTACAACTTCGCCTTTTTTTCTGGCCAATTGACACTGTAAAGCATTGCTAATTCGTCTCATAAAGCCCCTCCCCCAAAATGACGCGAAATTTCATTCTCCATTCCGCGCACAATTTTTTTGTGATAGCTGTCAACGTTTTCCTTGATCTGCCTAATATCGAACTTTGGTTGACTTTGGCCACGGTAAAATTCTCAGGTGTATACCTTGTGATACATGACATTTATTCCTCTGTCAAGCAAAGTCATATTGACTCAAACATGGGAAGTGTGTCCAAAATTTACTACAGTATTAGTAAAGCTGAATTAACAACCGATGAATATAGATGATTATGACCAGAACTTTATAAATAAGTTTGTTATACACATGTATGATAGGTCTAGTTCCACAGCAAATATCGATCATACAAGACTAGGCTAGTCTTCTGGGAAACTGAGCTCTTACAAGGGGCTACCGTGATTGAGTGGTTATGTTCTCTGACAATTTATCACTAGAATTATTGAAGGTTGATGGTTCTACCCAGGTCTGGCTAGGGTAGAAGGAATATGACCCTTGGTGTTGGTGCGACAGATACGAATCTAGTCACCCAACTTGTGCTCCTTTTTTTGATCGCATAAAGTGCACTGTTTATTAAGCGGGTTCTATTTAGGGTCAGACTATAATTTGTCAGATGGAACTAGAATGACATAGTGAAAGAGTTTGGAAGAAACTATGTGATATTTTGGAGATATTGGCTGAGCTACAGCCCAATGCACAAATCTGTCAACAAAAATTGACAAAATGTGGTTGCGAAAGTGAATATCGTATTAGTTGCAAATGCAATCGATTTGCCTTGGCCTACACTTCTATGTAAAACTGCAGTTGTTATAATTATATAGGTTTGTGTGTCAATCTCATAATAAGTAAAGCAATGAAGAAGATGCTGAGAAAATAAAAGAAACGCTATAAAAAGGCAGAAGAGCTCAAGAAAACTGTAATGGGGATATTTGATATCCATTTTTTTAATCTAACAGACGAAAGGAACTATGCAAAGGATCTTTATGTCATGAGCTGCAAATACATGATATTGTATTGTTCGTAAATGATATCAAAAGAGTGTTTTCCAATTGTATAATGAGTTTACGCTGAAAAAGGCGCTGTTAATAGTGTTGTTGTTTTTGGTCGGTATGTTTGTTCGTACCAAACTTTAACATTGCCTATAAAATCAAAACGCTTCCATCTACGATCACATTATGTTGGCTCCTCATGACGACCTCTACAGGACCTATCAGTAGGTCAAAGGCTAAAGTCACAGGGGCATTGTGTTTTAAAAAACACTTCTTGTTTTACATACTTGTATCAATTTCGTATACATATGAATAAGATCTCATCTTTTTTTAGAGATTAATATTACCATCGAGTTAAAAATTAGAAATACGGAAATAACCATGTCGGCCATTTTGAAACAAAATAGGTGGCTAACGTGCTTTTCTGAGAGAGTTGGCCTTTGCAAGTTTGGTGCTTGTATCATGATGTCCAAGATTTGTTCAGTTATCGGCCCAGCTATGAACTAGAATTGCCCCGTGAAAATAACATAATTGCCTCAAAAGTTAGCGTTTACATTGTACATGTTACATATTATTTCATTGATTGTGGAGTAAATTATATAATTATGTTAATTAAGTACATGCGCCATCATTATGATGACACTCTATTACGAATTTAAAATGATTTTATCAATAATTATAGTATCAATTACGATACTTACCTTCATAATGGTATCGTCCAATATCCGATATTGACTATAAAAGAATCGAACTATCCGTCCCAGGAACTATATATTGTTCGATATTTCGTGAGAAATATTATTTCTTTTATTCTATATTCGTTTCAAGAATATATAATTAATATGGGCATCTGTTTGAGTGACCAGAACTCCCAGTTTGTTGTTCGTGTTAAATCTGGGGCAGGAAACATGCAGGAACGGATGCAAATATTAAAATAAAATTATTTGATGAAGATGGACGCGGAACAGAGGAGCTGGTGTTGAACAATTTCTTCCGCAACGATTTCGAAAGGGGCCAAGTTGATACGTTCCCATTAAGAGATTCAGAACTAAGGGAAATTAGAGGTAACATTTGTAAGATTGAATTCTGGAGAGACAATGAAGGTGTCCATGCTGACTGGTTCGTGCCTGTACTGCGTTGAATTCCTCCCAAATTTCATTATTTGATTGTACATTTTGACATATCGCTCCCACAATCAGATCAGGATCAAAGGAGGAAAGGATTGGAAGAAAAACGTTCTCTCTACCGTTTGGAACAACATATTCCCAATGGACCTCCTCAGGTAATCTTAACAATGCAATGACTTACACACACAGCGTATCAAAACCACAAGAACTACTATGCATAAGTTAAATGGATTTAATTTCTCTGAAAAAAAACTTTTGATTAGGTTCGAGGAGCGGAAAATACACTGTCTCACCTTTTTAAAAAGGCCTCGACGTACCTACCCTATTCTTTAATGCGCATGTAACACAAATAAAATTATGTTTAGGCCTTACACATGTCGTTTGGATTAAATATTGTTTCATTTGTTCGTTCACACAGCAATGCAAAAGCTAAATATTTGCCTGTCAGTCTACAATACTTTCACAAGGGGAGTTAAAAAAATTACGTTAATATGAAATGAACACTGATTGTACTCATCAATTGTATTCTGTATTTAACAGCACACCACAAGGCTGCCGGCTTAAAAATCAGCTGTCAGAAATTATCTGTCTTAATTCTTACATTATTATGCTGTTTTAATGGTTAGTTTATTATTTATAACGACTATTTTTGTTTGATTTTTAACTTCATTTCATTTTTTTGTCCTTGCATTAATCATTCATATAATAATTATTTTCTTAGCATTTATAATCAGTCATTACAAATTATCTTAGGTACGCAGCTTGTTATCGTTCAGAATAATTATTCTCTGTTATAAAAATTCCTCGCTATGTCAAGCCCATCAACAGAGGATCACAATGGAAATAACGGTTCGTCTCTTTTTTGTGTCATCCTCGGTTTTGATGTACACGTCATGGACCTTATTTCTTGTGTGTAATTTTTATATTTGCTACCATGTTTTATATCCATGTATATATGTATCTTTACTAAAGTTAAATCAATCAATCAATCAATCAATCAATCAATGATTTTTGCAAACGAAGTAAAAACCTAAACAGCTTGCGAAATAAATGAGAAATGAAAAGTAGTAAAACTAATTAAAGTTAATTCAATCTATGTAATGGTGTATATTTGATTACAACGTTGACTGATCGATCAAATGATCGCTGAAAATGATAAAAAATATTCTTCTCCTTTCAGTAAGGCGTAAAAAATGGTTCATTTCTGGTTACTAGACCTACCCTAATCCACCCTGCGACCGTGGCTAAAGGAACGGTACGTCCAGTGTCTCTCCTTTTTTTAAACCTTTCCACACGCTTTCAAGAGCAAACCCGACCTACATCTACCATATTTTATTGAGCATGTAACCAGAAACAACAATTTTTAGACATAAATCAATAACAATGTACATTCTAGTATGCATCCCAACATTTAGGATGAATACTAGAAGTTACATTACCTTACATTATACATTTAATGTACAAACTGATACAAACAACAAATCTGGGATTAACTACAATATCATCTTTTTAATTCATGTATACCTGTATTTTCTGATTAAGAAAATGCCTGACGATGAGGCCTTCTCCTGGGATTACCAGGTAAGAGTTCGCTGAACAAAGTCTTGTGTAAATTTAGATTGAACACCATTAAGGACATCTCTGACAGTTTCCATGTTTTTGCACATAGACCTATAGACAGAATGAAAACATTATAGTGACAGAACCTTTTAAACTTAGCATGATCATAGCATATGATAACAGAAGCATTTTAAGTGAAAAAAAATTGGGTCGCGGTGCTCTTTTATTTTTACTTATCTGCCCTTGAATTTAATTTTTGGCTTATTTTAGGTCATTTCAAGGGCAGATCACTCATAAATAAATCTTAAATACCATAGTTTTACTTTTGGTTTATGTTTTTCATTTTATTCTTGGTCAAAATACACAATTTCATGCAATTCCATTAAATATTTTTATCACCTTTGTTCAGTTGAAATTAAGAGACTGAAGTTTTTTTCAAAATTATGCCATTTTTTAAGGAAATTGGCATTGATTTGGCAAAGAAGAGAAAATTAAACAGATGACTCTTTACCAATTCTTGAAATTTTGCTCGATGACAAGAAAAGAAGTTGGCTTCATAAAAAGGAAAAAAAGGCCTTGTTTTCCTTCATTGTGAATTATCTGCCCTTGAAATGACCTAAAATGAGTAAAAAAATCACACTCAAGGGCAGATAACTAAAAAAACGAGCACCGTGACCCCATTTTTTTCACTTAAAATGTTATGACACTGCTGCCAATATATGCTATGATCATGCAAAGTTTCAACAATATTTGTCTATATGTCTATGTGCAAGTTTACATGCAGACCAAAGTACTACGTCGTGCAGTTGTAAACTAGTTCCCGTTCCATGTTGAAGTGCAAGTCTATGTAAGTTCAGTTTCCATGAGTACTTTAAGTACTTTGATTAGTCTTATTTATTAAAAGTTAGCACTTGTGGACTTGTACTTATTGCTTTATTTTATCATTCAGGCTGCTGAACAATGGACCAGTGAATTATCCTTTGGTCTACAGAGAATTGCCAGTTTGAATCCATCATGTATAGAACTGTGCACGAACGTTCCAAAAAAGTAAGTTTATGTGGCCATTTATAAATACAAACTCCATTATTCATTTTTCATACATATTTACAGAATATTACAGTAATTATAAATAACATATACAAGTGTGCAAATATACTAATAACTATTATAATGAAAATTGATTTTCTAAATATGATACGAAGTTTAACATAGACAAATGTTTATACATGTATGTACTTATCAACAGAACATTTTGTGGTAAGGTAACATTTAATAACACTACTGAGGTGTTTAACATGAAGAAGGAAACTGTGTCAACATTAAATAAGCGATTTAAACTTGGAGATACAATAATTTGTTTCATTTCTATTCTCATGTTTTTAATTAGTGTGGAAAGTTCACTTATATACAGATTCCATATCTTCACTGATGAAGTATGCTTTGCAGATTAAAAAAAACGAGTAATGTTAAAATAGAATTGAAATAATTATATTAGTATATCCAACTAAAATGGTTTTAAGCGTTTAATGTCTTTGTCAATACTGCAATTATTAAAATATTTAGTAATTTGGTCCAGATGTTTTGTACAGTTTTACAATCAATAATACATGTTCATAATCTTCCATCTAATTTCTTTACATGGGAAAAGTCTGTGGAGTAATTTATATTTGAACTGTTTAAGTCCGTTGTCGGCCAAAGAATTGATAAATTTATTTTGTGAATGGCATTTGATGTTTTCTTTAAAATGTCAATTGCAGAATCTGTGTATATAAGGAGTTGTGAATTTAGTTTTAATGATTAAGTTATGTATTTAATATAGCAATAGGGTTGTTAAAGCACTGTGGTTGTATAATCGTTTTTCTTTCTTTTATAAGCGTGATTTCTCCGTAGATAGTACGCTAGTCCATTTTTGCGGAAAACTTTTTTTTCAAAATACTTATTTCTAAAATGCAGTTTGTTTTATCTTTAAGATTAGTGTATGTATTATCTTCCGGCAAAAATCCTACGTTGTCAGTTATATCGTTTACAAAATTTATCTTTGATCTAATCCAGTTTTTAAACAGTATGACATTTTTTATTAAATTTTAATATCTATTGCCCCAAATGATGTCTTTCCTTATATTATAAAACGAATTCTAGTTGTTATTATACATGTATTAATCACGCAATTAAATCGGCCTCCCAAGATTACAAATCTTATCACATTACACAATTCACGGTACAAAAATGTATGGTTTGTTTTGTAGTAAAATTATCCGATGCACAATATTATATCCATTTAAATTCAATGCATTCTTAATATGAATCGAGTTAATAAAAGTTTTAATTCGAAGCGACGTTAAAAAGATTTATCTCATGGTATAAACCAAAACGCATATAAAACACAGACGATGAAATAGATACTATAGAATTGAGGAAAACTCGTAGCAATTTTCCTCAATTTTCTAGTATTTATTAAAATATTCTTCAGTTCTTTCGTTGCCTTTGTCGTTTGTTATACTAGTTGAACGTTTTTTAAAAGTTGAATAGATCTTCTGCCTAAACAGGTACAATCTGAGCGGGGTTTTGAATTTTAGCCGAAGATAAAACAATAGATTTTTACCAGAGCATCCTGATTGTTTAAGAGCATGTCTCTTCCCTGAAAATTCGCGTCTTATTCAACGAATTTAACAAATTCTTAACTAAATATTTCATGGATAATTTAAAATAAACAAGCAAATTCGTCGAATTGACATCCCCCGCCGAGTATTTTTGTCAGTTGGTTAAAGCAGATAAATAAAAAACGAATCATAAATGAATGGTACTTTCTAGCATGTGTGTCCGTTTAAGCTACTCATCCACTGCAAGCCATATTGATGCAAAATATCTTTCAAATTATTGTAAGTAACAGTAAATATGCCTAGTTCAAAAAGGAGGATAATTCTGTCAAAATGCATGATAGAGTTATGTTTCTTGATCAGTATACTCTTCTAAGTGATCTTCTGAACCCCGCAAGCAACATTTTTGCACCCCATAAGCACAAATTTTCCCCACAACGTCGGTTTGTACGTACTGGAACCCCATAACGACAACTTGTACTTACCCTAACCCTAACGCCATAATGACACCTGGGTGAGTATGGATTGACGGACAGACGGACGGAAGGGAGGACTTACAGCCGGACGGAAACACCAAACCCATACTGCATACTTCGCCTTTAGCGGGGGATATAAAGTTGACTTGATATTCTATTTAGACAGGTGTCATCCGTGCGGGGGTTTGAAATTTATAATAGATGTTTACCAAGGAGTGTTATGGAGTGTTATTGTAACTAACAATACATTTTTAAAACTATAAACTATAAAATACTTGCACATCAAATTAAATGTTATATATATTCTGCCGAGAACGCTGTTACAATACACTCCAGTCAAATAGCTATGAATAGTTCATGAACTATTCATGAATAGTTCAAAAATAATAATGTTTTCATGAATTCCATTCGAAGGGGCAATTACATGTCTATAAATATTTTCACATCGCAAGGGTGGATTTACTCGTAGAGAGGGGCGAGTCAGAGGCCCGTTTTATAGACACATCCTAGTTAAGATTTTAGTTTCAAACTTAAAAATCTTGCATTTAGCATCAATTTTAAACATGCGCCTTTAACAGCTGTGAGAAGATCTCAAAGAATATCTTTAGAATAAAGCACTAAAGTTAAAAATCACCCGCTACCTAGCTTATCTAAGATATGTGTATGAAATAGGCTCCGTGCATAAAGAAATGCATTAGAATCATGTTTGGTGTCTTTCGAACTATATCAAACCTGTGAACAAAGGCTACACAAAACGTGACCTTTACTGACACGTGGCCTATATCCGGTGGTCAGTTTGTTCTAATGATCATTGACGTTTTTTTAAAGATTGGCCTTTATTCACAGGGTGACCTTTATTCCATGGTGGCTTCAAACACAGGTTTGACATTTTATTTATCAACAACATACACATGAAATAATAATGATCTTCTGATCCGTCATAACCCAGCTGAGTAACACTAATTTCCAATGAGTCATTATAAGATTATCGGCCTAACAAAGTCTAGCCAGGTAACGAAGTCTAATAAACTGTTCACAATTTGATATATAACAATCATTGAACGGTGAATACAGTTGATGACAATAAACATTGGCCAGTATAGCTGAGTTTTGATCTTATACTGACACATGTACGTATATGTTTTTTTGCGACTTGACATATACTATAATAAAACATTTATATATTTATTAAATTTCCCAGATTGGCAGTGTCAGATGAGATGTTGAAGCCATTCTTGGAAGGGATGACTTTACAACAAGTTTTAGATGCTAAACGATTGTTCATTGTAGACCACAAGGTCCTATCAGATGTCGCGGGTATCGGCAATGAAAAAGTAAGCGAATACAAAACATATATATCTGACATTATATTTTATTATACCTCACGTGATTTATTTACTTTATAGTCTTATGTGACGTCAAAGGGTGACATATAAACACGTACCTTTCCAAAATATACATCTGACATTGGCTTAACTCATACCACTCCAAAACGTACTTATCTGACATTGTATTAACACAAACCGCTCCAACACATATATCTGACATTATATTAACATATACCACTCAAAAACATTATACTATTTTTTTTTATCTTCCTCCACCAACCAGACAGCTTAGCTAGATATACCGCGTATACAATTTGTATGGTTATAAATTGGTACTGTTAATTGTCAAGACTGGCCATACTCACACGGAACAGTGATTATATATTTATGTTTATATCGAAACCCTGTTTGAACGACTGAAGTAGTTTCTTATAGTTGCATGTGTTTTAAGAAAGTTATTTATCCAATTACAGACGTGTAATCCAATAGCCTTGTTCTTCGTCAATGGGAAACAACAACTGCTTCCTATAGCGATACAGTTGTTCCAAGAACCAAACCAAAACAACCCGGTATGTTGTTACACAATTATTGATTTGAAGCAATCAGCTTTGACCTTTTTTTTCCAAAATGGCCTCTAATGAAGTATTTTGAATAAGTTTTGTGCTTGTTACCCAAACTTTGATTAACATACGTCGTTTCATTCGTAATCAGTTATTTGTAATTATGATTGTCAAAATGTAAATACACGTGTTGTGACTGTTGCCAAAGGGGTTTGTCGCGAAATTTTTTTTTCCCCCATGTAACCTATACAGTGTAACTTCTGAAATCCGGACACCCATGGGACCGGCCAAAATGTCCGGATTTTGGAAGTTTCCGTAATTCAGAAGTCTAAAATTGTACAGATGTTAAATGTACAGATGTTAAATGCCAGAGTTTTTTAATGGTGAAAATAGGGACATCATTATTTATGACTGACATATCATATTGTGATTCTAACACATGTCAAAATAAACTAACACCACTGATTGGTAAACAATTGAAAAAGAGAACAATGACATTTTGCCTCAGGGTTAAAAATCGCGGGACTAATTAAGGATGACATTTTCTGCACTGTCCGGATTTTGGAAGTAAAATTGCACTTACATAAACCAAAATTTATGAAAATATCGTCCGGAATTCAGAATTTAGAGTGAAAAATCTTCAATAGCGAGTTTAGAATATCTTTAAAGGTAGTAAAAGTATACATTTTCTGTTAGCGTGTTGAATTGCCCATACGTTGCACTATATAGGAGTTAAATATTTTGTAATGCATTACAATAACCTGGAAGTTTATAACATGCGTTGGAAAATTCGAATCGTCGAAGTTCTTTCCCTTCTATATACTGTATATATTGGTTACATTTTTTCGTGACAAACCCCTTTGACTGTTGCAGGCATTTCTACCCAATGATCCACCATATACCTGGCTGACAGCTAAAATGTGGTTCAATAACGCTGATGCTTGTGTGCACCAATCATTAACTCATCTTGGTAAGTTTTTATAATCACAAGTGAGATGTCAAATTTACATTGTACAGAGAAAGGTTTTGGGGAGCAATTTTCAATACATATACTTCTTTATTTAAATTTCATCTACTTATCAAAACCGCCTAAAATGACCATATTTTCAAAGTTTTCTGAACTTTTGTCAATCTCGCACGTATATTCAGGCTGTATTTGATGCCACTTGTCAGAGTATGGGAAGCATTTGTATTATTTTCATTTTGGGTGTACGAGATGTATTAGAACTTAGACATGTGGTCTGGGACCCATTGAACGATATTGGTACATTTGTACAGCTATTTTAATGTTCGGCATGGAGGAACCTACTTGTGTGTTCCATGTTTGTTCCGTGGTATGATGGCTGAATTCTGTTCGTGTCAAATTTCCTGGGAATCTCATTTTCTATACAATAATACTTGTGTGGTACAAATTGACATTTGTGATGTACATGTACTATGTTTATAGTTTCAAAAGGCTTACAAGTACTCGTATAATGAAATAAAGTAATGAGTTAGGTTAGGATATTGTTTAGCAGGCCTACATAGGTCGGCGGTTCTAACCTAGTGTACGCCTGGGGTCTTCCCGCACCGATAAATTGGAAAAGTCGTAAATGACCACAGGCTGTGGGTGCGACGTTAAACACAAGTTAATAAAGTAATCGAGTGGTCATTTTTGCAGGACTCATACACTTGCTGATGGAAGGTGTTGCCGTGGTAACCAACAGGCAGCTAGCACAGTCACACCCTTTGTTCAAACTGCTAGCTCCTCATTTCTTGTACCTGACTGCAATCAACAAGTAAGGTTTTTGTTCTGTGATAAGTGAATGTTGCGTAATGACAACATGTTGTCATATGAGCTGTAAGGCTAGAATGATTTCTTGTGTTATCACAACACCCATTAATTGCATCTATTATAAATTGTGATGTTATAATGCCATGAAAGACTTTCTTCCATTTTTTGGTAAATTTGTTTTTTCCAATGGATTTAAAATGTAAAAGTCATATTTACTTTTCAGTTAACTTAAAGATAACTGCTGATCAAATGTATCTCTAAGAAAGCGTCGGGTATTTAAGTCCACATCACTATGGTAACGTGCCTAGTAATTTTACAATCAACAAAATAACTACTGAATAGGTTCTCAAATCTAGCCAAGCCTTACAATAATTTTTTTTTCAATATTTAGTCTAGCGTTGGAGGTCCTTATTTCGCCTGGTGGCGGGATTGATAAGTTAATGAAAATACGTAGAAGGGGAGTATTTGAACTTCTTGAAATAGGGTACGTTTCTTTTACTTGTTTGCTTTGATCCATGTTCAAAAGCATCAAATTTCTTCTTTATCTACGTAAATACATGTATACCTAAACATTCAGTGTATTCCGGACATTTTCAATGGGATCTTCCCATTCATTAAATATTGTTTACAAAGCAAACTGCTCTGCATGTAATAAATTGGTCGTTTCAACGCCAGTAGACTTTATCTACATAAATACTTATACCTAAACATTCAGTGCATACAATAAACATTTTCAACAATTTCTTCTTTTAATATACAATGTATAATTCGACCATTTTCATACAATCATTTTTCTGTATGTTGTAAAACAGAGACAAACTCACCTTCAATCAATTATTTCCACTTGTGATACATCAATTATGCTGCTGCCAAGAGAGACAATTCGCTCTTGGGAATCTGGAGAAGTTATTGCAGACCGTAACGTGTATGTTATTTTATTACATGTACTCATCTGGTGGTTTGCTTGGATTCTTTACGGACTTGTTCCTTACTGTGTGCTTTCAGAAGCCCTTACACGGTAAACAACAACAGCATTGCCTCTCTTGCCACCATAAAACACTGCTATATTCAATTGTTTTAACCGTATAAATGTTATAATATGTTAAAACGACATGCAGGCATGTTCTCATTTCAAGACAATATAAGTTATACTTATATAATGTTGTATAAACTTACAGAATAAACAACTGGAGGATGGATGTAGAAGGAACATTACCAGAAGATCTGAAAAGGAGAAAAGTATGTCATCTGATTAATAACTGCCGATATGAACTGACACAGTGGAGGTGACACAGGTTTTGTGTTTCGGTAAAACCGTAGATAGACCACGGATGTCACATTAGTATTTTAGTGAACTCGTGGTTAAAAGCAAATATGGCTTTATTTGTATCAACTTTCCTACGCGGGCAACAACCATTCAAGAATAAAACACACAAAAAAAATTCAGTGTAACACAACAGTCACCGTTAATTGAATGTAGTATTGTTACGCTTATTTAATGCTATCATAATCATTTTTTTCCAGGTTTACGATAAGAACGTGTTGCCTGGTTACCATTTCCGTGATGACGCCTTGCTGTTGTATGATGCCATCAACAAATATGTTAAGAAATATGTGGATATGTATTATGGTTAACAATTATAATATTTATTTGATGTATATGATTAAAATGGTCACACTGACGATACAACAGCCACACAATAGGGAACACCTGTTCTCATCCAATTACCCTTCTTTGATGACAATTCTGGCTTTGACCTTAAAATTTCTTTCGTTACTTGTGAGCGCTGTGTCAGAGTTTCCACACCTGACTCTATGTTAAAATACGAAATGAACTTTTAAATTAAATGTTTTATAATTATTCCCTCCTGATTTCAAACCTCTTAAAACGAAAAGAAGTGCTATTTCATTATTTACGTACAATTTAACTTCTATCTTATTTTATGTGTCCAGTCCGTCTAGATATCTTTCTAAAAACTTTATTACAAATACTCAGGATAAGATCATCGGTGACTGGGAAATACAAGGCTGGGGAGCCGAGCTGGTTTTAGCGAGAGACCAAGGAGGCTGTGACCAATTGGTTAATCATTGAATTCTGTATTTTAAAATAAAAACATTACCAAATTGTACGTGTACGGAAAACGATATCCCTAAAGATGGCAATTGATTATCCTGAAGCTGATAGGGGCCAGTATACTTTAAATACATTGTTGTTGATTGTTGATAAGTTTTCAAAGTATAAACAAGTAAAATATGGCGTTTTGGCCGTTAACATCCCGAACACCTAACAACATAGCATCAATTGGAATACAATTCGGTGGACATGGTGAAAAAATTACTTAAAATATATTACATGTCTATTTATTCATTGAACTTTTATTTAAAGGGAGTACCAGGAAATGGGAAGTTCACATCAAAAGACCAGTTGTACATTGCTCTGACTAGTATTATATATACATGCAGTGTGGGACATGCCGCGGCGAATTTTCCACAATATGATGAGTATGGGTTCCCGCCAAATTACCCAATGTCACTTACCGGTAGACCACCTGTAGATAAGGTTCAGTATTCATTCTCTTATGTTATGATACATTCGGAATACAAAAAAATGTTATGGATATATTTGCTATTCCCAAACAAAATACATGCAAATTTATGAATATTGTTCAATGGCATGTAAATAGCACCACTAGTCTGGAGCTACATTATCTTGCTTTGAAATTAGCAAAATCGGGAACCAGACGAACAGCACCACGTGAATTGCTCACCAGAGGAAGCAACTCTTGTTCATGCATTAAATAGAATATGCGAGTTACCACGTGCGTGACGTCTGCCAATTAACAAATCGAATTGCTGGAAACAAGTAGGCGGTAAAATAATGTGCATTGTCATTACATTGCAGAAATCACCCGAAGAAAAAGATATTGTGGATATATTGCCAGTCAAACGATCCACGCTAGAAGCCATGGTTGTGTCAAAGCTTCTAAGTCAGAAGGGTACAAAAAGTTTGGGTGATTTTGAAGTGCAGTGCATCTATGAACCAGAAGCTTTGAAAATTGTTGATGAGTAAGTTCGATGTAAAATCAAAATCTATTAAAATATGTGTGTGTTTGTAACTTCACCAATGGTCAATAAAAATTTACCTTGCCTTTTTAATTAGATTTGGCTTGTTCAGTACGGAAGTGACTCATTTAGTTAAGAAGAATATATTTTATCTCAAAGAATTAATAATAAATGTATAAGCACATGTTAAGCATTTCCCCTGTCAAAAAGTTATTTATATTTCATGAACTGTTTATAAAGTATTATTATGCAGTAATATTCCATGAAAAAAAAATGTTTTCATGAATTCTATTCGAAGGCGTGATGCAAACGTCACTATATCCAAGTTTTTATGTAGTTATATATCATATGTAGAACTAAACCTCGTGATTTTCAATGTCCAAAACACCGCAGAAACAAACTACTGTAATAATAAAAGTTTTAACATGATAAATACGAAAACAGCTAGTTATTATAAATTTCACATTACTTAGGTTTCGTACAGACCTGGTGAAGATAGGCCAGACAATCAAAGAAAGGAATAAAGTACGGAACCCACCATACCCATATCTAGAACCAGAAAACATACCTAATGCTATCAGTATTTAGGTAGATCCCTTGAGTATATGACTACTATGGTCCCTGTCAACATCACATGACGCTCCTTAGTACTAAATGTTTAAACGTTATTTCCTTCATAGTCTAAGTGATAAGGATAATGAAAATAGAATGTGGACATCTTCATTGGATAAAGTAGTACTGCTTGATGAGTTAGAAATGTTAACTTTTTGTCTTACTGTGCTAATTAAATATATACCTGTAGATATCTGCGTGTTGAGTGAGAAGTTTGTTTGTACGAGTACATGTATATAATTTTACGTGAATACTAAATTAAAAATATGTGCGACCAATCTCCTGACTAAGCGAAACACTGGACATGACGCTAGTCTTCAAGGAGATACTATTGAAAAACTGTCTTTGATTATTTTCGTTGAATAATTACAAAACTGACATTGTTATGATGATACCTGTTAGGAATATGGTTAGTGTTGAAAGTTCAATGAAATGGTAAACTATGAATAATTGTATATTTGAAGAAAACAGTATAACTGTCATTTCATTTTATCGTTTGTCACATTGTGTCTTATGGACTCTGGTTAAAATGTGAAGGGGGTAACTATTGTGACTTAATGCGAAAAGTCGAATTAATGTCACCAGTTGTCAGCCACTTCAGAAACATATTTGATGTTAACTTGTTTTGAACTAATACAACAATTAATTACTAACATGCTACGTTTTTGATTTGTAAAGCAAGTGTTTATTATACATGTAGGTGCACTGGTCTGTTGTTTGGGTATGCTGTTATGTTGACACAATGTGCACAATACCTATTTCCATTTTATTGATTCATTCCTCTTTTTTAACAGAGGAATTAGATTTATGTGTTTGCATGGTGGTTGATCCTTTTTCTCATCATCACTCCATTTTCTTTTCAGTGACATATTTTCCTTTTAATAATAAGAATAAAATGTATTCTAACACAATCTGTGAACTAACAGATCGATAAATATAGGAAACACAACAGTTGTTAATTCTACGACGACTTACAGTTGTCTACGTGTATGACATTAACTTAATTGGCATAATGTTTCGTTCAATCAGAGCAACCAAACTTCTGAGTAATACCAAAACATCATAGAATCATTGTTTCGTGAAATATGTGACAATAAACGTCATTTGCAAATTTGTTTATCAAAAATTCTAAACCGCTTTTCTCCAAATTGTTGACTAATTCGAGTTACACTGTTATTCGAACTGTCAACCGTTTAAAGTATTCTCATCATCTTAAGTTCTGATTAAAACGACCCGTCTCCTTGATCGAGTGGTTCAGGTCGGAGGATGTGAGTCTAGTACTGGTTCTTCCCAGGATCGATGGTTAGGTGAACTGTCCGCCTCATTTGACTCTGACTGTTGAAACTCAAACAAACAAACAAACAAACAAACAAACAAACAAACAATCTGATTAAATCAGAATGGTATTACAATGACGGGGTTTGATGTGGTCAACGAATTTTTTAAAACAAAGTCTTTGGTTTCTATAATAATCTCCAAAAGGTCATGTTTGTGATATGCAAAAACTGGAAATCGCGTCAAAAGTGTACTGTTGTTTGAATGAATAATAAAAATATTAACTATATAATAACTATGCTGATTTGTTCTTCATGCCCAAGAAAAAACAACAAGTTTCATGGTACAACTTCGCCTCTTTTTTGACCAATTTACACTGTAAAGCATTGCTATTTCGTCTCATAAAGCCCCTCCCCCAAAATGACGCGAAATTTCATTCTCCAATCCGCGCATCATTTTTACAATAAATCAAAGCGAATGAAAGTCAGTGAAGTATTTGTTTTGGCTATACCACTATGAAGGTAAAAGTCACTGATAATGTTATTTTTGTGATAGCTGTCAACGTTTTCCTTGATCTGCCTAATATATCGAACTTTGGGTTGACTTTGGCCAAGGTAAAAATCTCAGGTGCATACCTTGTGATACATGACATTTATTCCTCTGTCAAACAAAGTCATATTGACTCTGCAAACATGGGAAGTGTGTCAAAATTGACTACAGTATTAGTAAAGCTAAATTAGCAACCGGTGAATATAAATGATTATGACCAGAACATTATAGATAAGTTTGTTATAAACATGTATGATAGGTCTAGTTCCTCAGCAAATATCGATCATGCAAGACTAGACTAGTCTTCTGGGAAATTGAGATCTTACAAGGGGCTACCGTGGTTGAGTGGTTATGTTCTCTGACCACTTATCACTGGGATTATTGTAGGTCGATGGTTCTTCCAGGTCTGGCTAGGGTAGCATGACCCTGGCTGTTGGTGCGACGTTTTAAACATCAGAGAAAAAAGAGATCATACGAATCTATTCCACCAACTTGTGCTCCTTTACTTGATCGTACAAAGTGCACTGTTTATTAAGCGGGTTCTATTTACGGTCAGACTGCAATTTGTCAGATGGAACTAGAATGTCCTAGTGACAGAGGTTGGAAGAAACTATGTGATGTTTTGGAGATATTGGCTGAGCTACAGCCCAATGCACAAAGCTGTCAAAACTTGACAAAATGTGGTTGCAAAAGTGAATGACGTGGTAGTTGCAAATGCAATCGATTTGCCTTGGCCTACACTTCTATGTGAAACTGCAGTTGTTATACATAGGTTTGTGTGTCAATCTCATAATAAGTAAAGCAATAAAAAAAAGATGCTGAAAAAATAAAAGAAACGCTATAAGAGCTCAAGAAAACTGTAATGGGGATATTTGATATCCAATTTTTTTTTCTTTTTTAATCTAACAGCCGAAAGGAACTATGCAAAGGATTTTTTTGTCATAAGCTTAAAATACATGATATTGTATTGTTTATAAATGATATCAAAAGAGTGTTTTCCAATTGTATAATGAGTTTACGCTGAGAAAGGCGCTACAAGTCATTTTGAACCTTAATGTTTTTGGTCGGTATGTTTGTTTGTTCCAAACTTTAACATTGCCTATAAAATCAAAACGCTTCCATCTACGATCATCAAACTTCATTATGTTGGCGCCTCATGACGACCTCTAAAGGACCTGTCAGTAGGTCAAAAGATAAAGTCAAAGGGGCATTGTGTTTATAAAAAACACATCTTGTTTTACATACTTGTATCAATTTCGTATACATATGAATAGGGTCTCATCTTTTTTTAGAGATTAAAATTACCATCGAGTTAAAAATCAGTAATACTGAAATAACCATGGCGGCCATTTTGAAAAACATGGCGGCCATTTTGAAAATAATAAGTGGCTAACAATCTTTTCTGAGAGAATTGGCCTTGTTGAACATCCATGCCAAATTTGGTGCTTGTATCATAAAGTGAAAGATTTTTCTAGTTATCGACCCAGCCATAAATCAAAATTGCCCCGTGAAAATAGCATAATTACCTCAAATGAGAACCTTAAGTTAGCGTTTATATTGTACATATTATTTTATTGATTGTGGAGTAAATTATATAATTATGTTAATTAGGTACATGCGCCACCATTATGATGACAGTCTATTACGGATTTAAAATGATTTTATCAATAATTATGGTATCAATTACGGTGTTTACCTTTATAATGGGATCGTCCAATATTCGATATTGACTATAAAAGAATCGAACTATCCGTCCCAGGAACTATATATTGTTCGATATCTCGTGAGAAATATTATTTCGTTTATTCTATATACTTTTCAAGAATATATACTTATTATGGGCATCTGTTTGAGTGACCAGAACTCCCAGTTTGTTGTTCGTGTTAAAACTGGGGACAGGAAACATGCAGGAACGGATGCAAATATTAAAATAAAATTATTTGATGAAGATGGACGCGGAACAGAGGAGTTGGTGCTGAACAATTTCTTCCACAACGATTTCGAAAGGGGCCAACTGGATACGTTCCCAATAAAAGATTCAGAACTAAGGGAATTTAGAGGTAAAGTTTGTAAGATTGAATTCTGGAGAGACAATGAAGGTGTAGACGCTGACTGGTTCGTGGATAAAATTGCTGTGGAAAGTAGGATAACCAAGGAGGTTTATATATTTCCAGTATTGCGTTGGGTTCGTCCCAAATTTCATTATTTGATTGTACATTTTGACACATCACTCCCACAATCAGACCAGGATCAGGATCAAAGGAGGAAAGGATTGGAAGAAAAACGTTCTCTCTACCGTTTGGAACAAAAGATTCCCAATGGACCTCCACAGGTAAATCTTAACAATGCAATGACTTATACACACAGCGTATCAAGAACTACTATGCATAAGTTAAATGGATTTAATTTCTCTGAAAAACGACTTTTGATTAGGTTCGAGGAACGGAAAATACACTTTCTCACTTTTTAAAAAAAAGGCCTCGACGTACCTACCCTATTCTTTAATGCGCATGTTACCACAAACAAAATTATGTTTAGGCCTTACACAAGTCGTTTTGATTAAAAACTGTTTCATTTTTCGCTCAGACAGCAATGCAAAAGCTAAATATTTGCCTGTCAGTCTACAATACTTTCACAAGGGGACTTCAAAATGTTTAGTTAATATGAAATAAACACTGATTGTACTTATCAATTGTATTCTGTACTTTACTGCTCGTATACCACAAGGCTGCCTGCTTAGAAATCTGCTGTCAGAAATTATCTGTCTTAATTCTTACATTATTATGTTGTTTTAATGGTTAGTTTATTATTTATAATGACTATTTTTGTTTGATTCGGTATAGTCACTTTTTAACTTCATTTCATTTTTTTTTGTCCTTGCATTAATCATTTATATAATAATTATTTTCTTAGCATTTATAATCAGTCATTACAAATTATCTTAGGTACGCAGCTTGTTATCGTTTAGAATAATTATTCTCTGTTATAAAAATGCCTCGCTATGTCAAGCCCATCAACAGAGGATCACAATGGAAATTTGAGTTCGTCTCTTTTTTGTGTCATCCTCGGTTTTGATGTACACGTCATGGACCTTATTTCATGTGTGTAATTTTTATATTTGCTACCATGTTTTATATCCATGTATATATGTATCTTTACCAAAGTAAAATCAATCAATCAATCAATCAATCAAGTCAATGCTTTTTGCAAACGAAGTAAAAACCTTAACAGCTGGCGAAATAAATGAGAAATGAAAACTAGTAAAACTAATTAAAGTTAATTCAATCTATGTAATGGTGTATATTTGATTACAACGTTGACTGATCGATCAAATGATCGCTGATAATGATAAAAAATATTCTTCTCCTTTCAATAAGGCGTAAAAAATGGTATATTTCTAGTTACTAGACCTACCCTAATCCACCCTGCGACCGTGGCTAAAGGAACGGTACGTCCAGTGTCTCTCCTTTTTTTTACCTTTCCACACGCTTTCAAAAGCACCCCGATCCGCATCCACCCCATTTTATTGAGCATGTAACCAGAAACAAACAATTTTTAGACATAAATCAATAACAATGTACATTCTAGTATTCATCTAAAAATTTAGGATGAATACTAGAAGTTACATTACCTTACTTTATACATTTAATGTACAAACTGATACAAACAACAAATCTGGGATTAACTACAATCTCATCTTTTTAATTCATGTATACCTGTATTTTCAGATTAAGAAAATGCCTGACGATGAGGCCTTCTCCTGGGATTACCAGGTAAGAGTTCGCTGAACAAAGTCATGTGTAAATTCAGATTGAACACCATTAAGGACATCTCTGACAGTTTCCATGTTTTTGCACATAGACCTATAGACAGAATGAAAACGTATTGACAGAACTTTTTTAAACTTAGCATGATCATAGCATATGATAACAGAAGCATTTTAAGTGAAAAAAATTGGGGTCGCGGTGCTCTTTTTTTTTACTTATCTGCCCTTAAATTTAATTTTTGGCTTATTTTAGGTCATTTCAAGGGCAGATCACTCATAAATAAATCTTAAATACCATAGTTTTACTTTTGGTTTATGTTTTTCATTTTATTCTTGGTCAAACTACACAATTTCATGCAATTCCATTTAATCTTTTTATTACCTTTATTCAGTTGAAATTAAGAGACTGAAGTTTTTTTCAAAATTATGCCATTTTTTAAGGAAATTGGCATTGATTTTGGCAAAGAAGAGAAAATTAAACAGATGACTCTCTACCAATTCTTGAAAATTTGCTCGATGACAAGAAAAGAAGTCGGCTTCATAAAAAGGAAAAAAATAAGGCCTTGTTTTCCTTCATTGTGAATTATCTGCCCTTGAAATGACCTAAAATGAGTAAAAAAATCACACTCAAAGGTAGATAACTAAAAAAACGAGCACCGTGACCCCATTTTTTTCACTTAAAATGTTATGACACTGCTGCCAATATATGCTATGATCATGCAAAGTTTCAACAATATTTGTCTATATGTCTATGTGCAAGTTTACATACAGACCAAAGTACTACGTCGTGCAGTTGTAAACTAGTACCCGTTCCATGTTGAAGTGCAAGTCTATGTAAGTTCAGTTTCCATGAGTACTTTAAGTACTTTTATTTTATTTTTGTCTCTGAACTTTTGGCAGCAGTGTCGTATCGACTTAACTACACAAATACAAATCTATTCATGTTTTTTTTTCAGTGGGACATCGCAGCAACAGGTGCAAAATTGGTTGTTGATAGTGCAATTGTGATGCTCAAGAGTGGCCAATGGGAACACTTTAGTGATTTGAAGAATGTTTACACCAAAGAAATCTTCTATAAGCCATTGGTAAGTGTAATGTAATACCGAAACATTACTGTGGGAAAAGTTGATTTGTTTACATGGAACATTTTTCTCTGATGCATACGTGAAATTGAAGCATCTATAGGTCTGTCATCTACTTACACACAACTGAACAAGGGAACTATAAGTACGAACTATTACAATGTTAGCAATTTAAGATATTTTGTTTTAGAATAGTACGACAAATGTGATATGTTGACATTTGCTGACAAAGCTTTGTTAAGATTGTGAACAAATTTATTGTGTTTGTCTTTGTATCACGTGACCTGAGGTTCACGTAGTCTAATGATGATTCGAAGCAATTATTGCAGAAGATAACGCTTAGTTTAGACGATTAGTTGGGTTTTGAAAACAGTTAACGATAGTTCAGCTTTCCTTAACCGTCACTCACTCGGTGCACATGAATTTTTCATGAGTTTCCATGAGTTCTTTCAGTTCTTTGATTAGTCTTATTTATTATAAGTTAGCACTTGTGGACTTGTACTTATTGTTTTATTTTATCATTCAGGCTGCTGAACAATGGACCAGTGATTTATCCTTTGGTCTACAGAGAATTGCCAGTTTGAATCCATCATGTATAGAACTGTGCACGAACGTCCCAAAAAAGTAAGTTTATGTGGCCATTTAAGTATGAACATTTTGTGGTAAGGTAACATTTAATAACACTATGGAGGTGTTTAAAATATGTCAACATAAAATAAGCGATTTAAACTTGGAGATACAATAATTTGTTTCATTTCTATTCTCATGTATTTAATTAGTATGGAAAGTTCACTTATATACAGATTCCATACATTGACATTTTTAAGTGTATCTTCACTGATGAAGTATGCTTTGTATATTCAAAAATCGAATAATGTTAAAATAGAATTGAGATAATTATATTGGGAACAATCAACTTTATATCCAACTAAAATGATTTTTAAGTATTTAATGTCTGTGTTAATGCTGCAATTGTTAAAACATTCAGTAATTTGATCCAGACGTCTTGTACTGTTTTACAATCAATCAAATACATGTTCATAATTTTCCATCTAAATCGTATTTCTTTACATGGGAAAATTCTATGGAGTAACTTTTATTTGAAATGTTTAATTCTGTTGTCAGGTAAAGAATTGATAAATTTGTATTGTGAATGTTTTTTTCTTTTGTAAGGCGTGATTTCTCCGTCGATAGTACGCTAGTCCTTTTTTGCGGAAAGGTTTTTTTCAAAATACTTATTTCTAAAATCCAGTTTTTTTTATCTTTAACATTAGTGTACAGTATGACTTTCTTATTAAATTTTATATATCTATTGCCCCAAATGATTTCTTTCCTTATATCATAAAACGAATTCTAGTTGTTATTATACACGTATTAATCTCGCAATTAAATATCGGCCTCCCAAGATTACAAATCTTATCACATTACAAAATTCACGTTACAAAAACATTACTGGTTTGTTTTGTTGTAAAATTTACCCCGTTGCACAATGTCATATCTATTTAAATTCAATGCATTCTTAATATAAATTGAGTTAACAAAGGTAAATACTAAAATATTGAGGAAAAAACGTAGGAATTTTCCTCAATATTCTAGTATTTATTAAACTATTCTCCCGTTCTTTTGTTGCCTTTGTCCTTTTACCTTAGTTACTAAATATTTCGTGGAAAGGTAAATAAAGTTGAATAGATCTTTTGTGTAGACAGGTGCCATCTGAGCGGGGTTTTGAAATTTAGCCGAAGATTGCACAATAGATGTTTACCAGAGTATCTTGGTTGAAGAGCATGTCTCTCCCGGAAAATTTGCGTCTTATTCAAAGAATTTAAACAAATTCATAACTAAATATTTTATGGATAATTAAAATAAACAAGCAAATTCGTCGAATTGATATCCCCCGCTGAGTATTTTTGTCAGTTGGTTAAAGCAGATAAAGCATGAACGGTGCATAAATGAATAGTACTTTCTAGCATGTATGTCCCTTCAAGCTACACATTCACTGAAAGCCATGTTAAAGCAAAATATATTTCAAATTATTGTAAGTAACAGTAAAAGTGACAATTTTTCTGGTTAAAAAAGGAGGACAATTCTGTCAAAATGCACGATAGAGTTATGTTTATTGATCAGTACTCTTCAAAGTGTGACGGACGGACTCACGCACGGATTGACGGACAGACGGACGGAAGGGAGGACTAACAGCCGGACGGAAACGCCAAACCCATAATGCATCCCTCCGCAAATAGCGGGGGATAATAAAGTTGACTTGATCTTCTATTTAGCCAGGTGTCATCAGTGCGGGGGTTTGGTCAAAGATAGAACAATAGATTTACCAAAGAGTGTTATAGTTTAAGTGCATGTCTCTGCCGGAAAATGCACGTGTTATTTAAACTATAAAATACATCAAATTAAATGCTATCTATTTTCTTCCGAGAACGCTGTTACAATACATCCCAGTCAAATAGTTATGAATAGTTCATGAACTATTCATGAATAATTCAAGAAAGACAATTCAAGAAAAAAAAATGTTTTCATGAATTCCATTCGAAGGGGCAATTACATGTCTATAAATATTTTCACATTTACTCGTAGAGAGGAGCGAATCAGAGACCCGTTTTATAGACACACCCTAGTTAAGATTTTTGTTTCAAACTTAAAAATCTGGCATATTGCATCAATTTAAAACAAGTACCTTTAACAGCTGTGAAAAGATCTCAGAGAATATCTTTAGAATATAGCACTATATAAAGTTCAAAACCATCCACTACCTTAGCTAAGATATGTATATGAAATGGGCACCGTGCATAAAGAAATTCATTAGAATCATGTTTGGTGTCTTTCGAAATATATACTGGAATATGTTTAGGGGTATATAAGGTATTAAACAACAGTCAAACCTGTGAACTAAGGCTACACAAAATTTGACCTTTACTGACACGTGGCCTTTATTCTGAGGTCAGTTTAGTCTAATGATCATTGGCGTTTTTTTTAAAGATTGGCCTTTATTCACAGGGTGACCTTTATTCCGTGGTGGCTGCAAACGCTGGTTTGACATTTTTTTTATATCAACAACATACACATGAAAAATAATAGTCTTCTGATCCGACATAATCCAGCTGAGTAACACTAATTTCCAATGAGTCATTACAAGTTTATTGGCATAACTGTGGCCAGCTAACAAAGTCTAATAAACTGTTTACAATTTGATATACACCAATCATTGAACGAACGGTGAATACAGTTGACGACAATAAACCTTGGTCAGTATAGTTGAGTTTTGATCTTATACTGACACATGTACGTAATGTTTTTTGCGACTTGACATGTACTATAATAAAACATTTATATATATATTAAATTTCCCAGATTGGCAGTGTCAGATGAGATGTTGAAGCCATTCTTGGAAGGAATGACTTTACAACAAGTTTTAGATGCTAAAAGATTGTTCATTGTAGACCACAAGGTCCTATCAGATGTCGCGGGTATCGGCAATGAAAAAGTAAGCGAATACAAAACACATATATCTGACATTGTATTAACTCATACCACTCCAAAACATATACATTGTATTTGACATTGTAATAACGCATACCACTCCAAAACATTATACTATTTTTTCTTTTATCTTTCTCCACCAGCCAGACAGCTTAGTTTGATTAACGCGTATAAAATGTATGGTTATAAATTGGTACTGTCAATTGTCAAGATTGGCCATACTCACACGGAACAGTGATTATATATAATTACGTTGATATCGAAACCCTGTCTAAACGACTTAAGTAGTTTCTTATGGTTGCATGTGTTTTAAGAAAGTTATTTATTCAATTACAGACGTGTGATCCAATTGCCTTGTTCTTCGTCAATGGGAAGCAACAACTGCTTCCTATAGCGATACAGTTGTTTCAAGAACCAAGCCAAACAAATCCGGTATGTGGTTTTACAATTAGTGCTTGTTACCCAAGCTTTGATTTACATACATCGTTTCTTTCGTAATCAGTTACATGTAATTATGATTTTGAAAATGTAAATACATGTGTTGTGACTGTTGCAGGTATTTCTACCCAATGATCCACCATATACCTGGCTAACAGCTAAAATGTGGTTCAATAACGCTGATGCTTGTGTGCACCAATCATTGACTCATCTTGGTAAGTGTTTTAATACTAGTATTAATCACAAGTGAGATGTCAAATTTACATTGCATAGAGAAAGGTTTTGGGAGCAATTTTCAATACATGTACAATGTACTTCTTTATTTAAATTTCATCTACTTATTAAAACCGCCTAAAATGATCATATTTTCAAAGTTTCCTGTATTTTTTGTCAATCTCACACGGATATACAGGCTGTATTTTATGCGACTTGTCAGAGTATGGGAAAAATTGTATTATTTTCATTTTGGGTGTACGAGATGCATTAGAACTTAAAATATGGTCTGAGACCTATTGAACGATATTGGTACATTTGTACAGATATTTTAATACTCGGCATGGAGGAACCTACTTGTGTATTCCATGTTTGTTCCGTTGTATGATGGCTGAATTATGTTCGTGTGACATTTAATGGGAATCTGATTTTCTATACAATAATACTTGTGTGGTACAATTTGACATTTGTGATGTACATGTACTATGTTTATGCTTTCAAAGGGCTTACAAATACTCGTTTAATGACATAAAACAATCGATTTATGTTAGGATATTGTTCAACTGGCTAACAGAGGTCGGCTGTTCTAACCTAGTGTACGACTGCATCGAGTGGTCATTTTTTCAGGATTTACACATTTGCTGATGGAAGGTGTTGCCGTGGTAACCAATAGACAGCTAGCACAGTCACATCCTTTGTTCAAACTGCTAGCCCCTCATTTCTTGTACCTGATTGCAATCAACACGTAAGGTTTTTGTTCGTAAATAAGTGAACGTTGCTTAATGACAACATGTTGTTATATGAACTGTAAGGCTAGAATGATTTCTTGTGTTGTCACAACACCCATTAATTGCATCTATTAGAAATTGTGTATTGTGATGATATAATTCCATTAAAGACTCTTCCCTTTTTTGGTAAATTTGTTTTTTTCCCAATGGATTTAAAATGTCATTGTTACTTTTCAGTTAACTTAAAGATAAATGCTGATCAATTGTATCTCCAATAAGTGCCTAGTAATTTTACAATCAACAAAATAACTACTGAATTGGTTCTAAAATCTAGCCAAGCCTTAAAATATTTTATTTTCAATATTTAGTCTAGCGTTGGAGCACCTTATTTCGCCTGGTGGTGTGATTGATAAGTTAATGAAAATACGTAGAAGGGGAGTATTTGAACTTCTTAAAAAAGGGTACGTTTCTTTTACTTGTTTGCTTTGGTCCATGTTCAATTCATCAATATTTTTCCTTTATCTACGTAAATACATGTATACCTAAACATTCAGTGCATTCCGGAAATTTTCAATGGGATCTTCCCATTCATTAATTATTGTTTACAAAGCAAAACTCCTCTGCATGTAATAAATTGGTCGTTTCAACGCCAGAATACTTTATCTACATAAATACGTATACCTAAACATTCAGTGCATACAATAAACATTTTCAACAAATTCTTCTTTTAAAAAGGAATGTATGTATTGACCAGTTTCGTACAATCATTTTTCTGTATGTTGTAAACAAAGAGACAAACTCACCGTCATTCAATTATTTCAACTTGAGATACGTCAATTATGCTGCTGCCAAGAGAGACAATTCGCTCTTGGGATCCGGAGAAGCGATTGCAAACCGTAACATTTCTCATTCAATATGTATGTTATTTTATTACATGAACTCTTCTCGGGGTTTGCTTGGATTCTTTACGTACTTGTTTCTTACTTTGTGCTTTCAGAAACCTTTACACGATAAACAACAACAATATTGCCTCACTTGACACCATAAAATACTGTTATATTCAATTGTTTCAACAGTATACATGTTATATGTTAATACGACATGCAGAAATGTTCTCAATTCAAAAGCTGATTTGCAGACATTACAAGTTATAATTATATGATGTTGTATAAACTTACAGAATAAACAACTGGAGGATGGATGTAGACGGGACATTGCCAGAAGATCTGAAAAGGAGAAAAGTATGTCATCTTATTAAAAACTATCGATATGAACTGTATCAGTGGAGGTGACAGAAGTTTTGTGTTTCGGTAAAACCGTAGATAGACCACGGATGTCACATTTGTATTTTAGTGAACTCGTGGTTAAAAGCAAACATGGCTTTATTTGTATCAACTTTCTTACGCGGGCAACAACCATTTAAGAATAAAACACGAAAGAAAATCAATATAACACAACAGTCACCGTTAATTGAATGTAGTATTGTTACGCTTATGTAATGCTATCATGATAATTTTTTTCCAGGTTTACGATAAGAACGTGTTACCTGGTTATCATTTCCGTGACGACGCCTTGCTGTTGTATGATGCCATCAACAAATATGTTAAGAAATATGTGGATATGTATTATGGTGAGCAATTATAATATTTATTTGATGTATATGATCGAAATGGTCACACTAGTGATACAACAGCCAGGCAACAGGAAACGCCTGTTCTCATCCAATTACCCTTCTTTGATGACAATACTGGCTTTGATCTTACAATTTCTTTCGTTTCTCTTGAGCGCCGTATCATTGTTTTTACACCTGACTCTATGTTAAAATACGAAATGAACTGTTTAAATTAGATGTCTTTTAATTATTCACTCCTGATTTCAAAGCTCTTAAAAACGAAAAGAAGTGTTATTTCATTATTTATGTACAATTCAACTTTTATCTTATTTTTTATGTGTCGATATTCGTCTAGATATCTTTCTAAATACTTCGATTTATTGCAGATACTCAGGATACGATCTTCGGCGACTGGGAATTACAAGGCTGGGGAGCCGAGCTAGTTTTAGCGAGAGATCAAGGAGGCTGTGGACTACTGGTTAATAATTGAATTTTGTATTATGTTATTTATCAAAATGATCAAACTGTGCGTATACGGATAAACGATATTCCTAAAGATGCTAATTGATGATCCTGAAGCTGTTAGGGTCCAGTATACTTTTAAGACATTGTTGTTAATTCTTGATAGGTTTTCAAAGTATAAATAAGTAATACATGGTGTTTTGACCGTTAACATCCCGAATACCAAACATCAATTGGAATATTAATCGATGGAGATGATGAAAAAGTTACTTAACTATATTAATATTACATGTCTATTTATTTATTTATTGAACTTTTATTTAAAGGGAGTACCAGGAAATGGGAAGTTCACATCAAAAGACCAGTTGTACATTGCTCTGACTAGTATTATATATACATGCAGTGTAGGACATGCCGCAGCGAATTTTCCACAATATGATGAGTATGGGTTCCCGCCCAATTACCCAATGTCACTTACCGGTAGACCACCTGTAGATAAGGTTCGGCATTCCTTCTCTTATGTTATGATACATTCGGAATACCAAAAAATATTGTGGATACATTCGCTATTCCCATACAAAATGCATGCATATTCAAGAATATTGTTCAAGGTCATGTAAGTAGCACCACTTCTCTGGAGTTATTTCCGCTATCACTACGTTAATTTTGCTTTGCAATGAGCAAAATCGGGAACCAGACAAATAGCACCACGTGAATTGCTCACCAGGGGAAGCAACTCTTGTTTATACATTAAATAGAATATGCGAGTTACCACGTGACGTCCGACAGCTAACAAATCGAATTGTTGGAAACAATAGGCGGTAAAATAATGTGCATTGTCATTACATTGCAGAAATCACTCGAAGAAAAAGATATTGTGGATATATTGCCAGACAAACCAACCACGCTAGAAGCCATGGTTGTGTCAAAGCTTCTTAGTCAGAAGGGTACAAAAAGTTTGGGTGATTTTGAAGTGCAGTACATCTATGAACCAGAAGCTTGGAAAATTGTTGATGAGTAAGTTCGATGTAAAACCAAAATCTATTCAAATATGGTTGTGTTTGTAACTTCACCAATGGTCAATAAAAATTTACCTTGCCTTTTTAATAAGATTTGGCATATACAGTACGGAAGTGACTCATTTAGTTAAGAAGAATATATTTTATCTCAAAGAATCAATACTAAATGTATAAGTACATGTTAAGCATTTCCCCTGTCAAAAGGTTATTTATATTTCATGAACTGCTTATAAAGTATTAGTATGCACGAATATTCATGAAAAAAATGTTTTCATGAATTCTATTCGAAGGGGTGATGCAAACGTCACTATATCCAAGTTTTTATGTAGTTATATATCATAATGTAGAACTGAATCTCGTGATTGTCAATGTCCAAAACACCGCAGAAACAACTGTTATAATAAAAGTTTTAACATGATAAATACGAAAACAGCTAGTTATTATATAATATTTTACATTACTTAGGTTTCGTGCAGACCTGGTGAAGATAGGCCAGACAATCAAAGAAAGGAATAAAGTACGAAACCCGCCATACCTATACCTAGAACCAGAAAACATACCTAATGCTATAAGTATTTAGGTAGATCCCTGGAGTATATGACTACTATGTTCCCTGTCAACCACACATGACTCTCTTTAGTACTAAATGTTTAAACGTTATTTCCTTGATAGTCTAAGTGATAAGGATAATGAAAATAGAACATCTTCATTGGATAAAGTAGTACTGCTTGATGAGTTAGAAATGTTAACTATTTGTCTTACTGTGCTAATTAAATATATACCTGTAGATATCTGCGTGTTGAGTGAGATGTTTGTTTGTACGAGTACATGTATATAATTTTATGTGAATACTAAAATAAAATAAAAATATGTGTGACGAATCCCCTGACTTAGAGAAACACTGGACATGACGCTAGTCTTCAAGGAGATACTATTAAAATCATGTCTTTGATTATTTTCATTGAATAATTACTAAACTGGCATTGTTACATGTCTTGTGGAGACGTCAAATTAAATTCTGGTTAAAATGTGAAGGGGTATCTATTGTGACCTTATGCAAAGAGTCGAATGAACGTCACCAGTTGTCAGCCATTTTAGACACATATTTGATGCTACTTTTTTTATTTGTAAAGCAAGTGTTGATTATAGATATAGGTGCACTGGTCTGTTGTTTGGGTATGTTGTTATGTTGACATTCATTTTGTTTTTACATGAACCAGTTTAGTTGTTTGCTTGTCTGTACATTAATTGAATTGAATTGCTTGATTTCACGTAAGATGTTTATGTGCACAAAACTAATTCCATTTTATTGATTCATTCCTCTTTTTTAACAGAGGAATTAGATTTTATTTTTGTTTTTAGCTTTATGTATTTGCATGGTGGTTGATCCATTTTCTCATCATCACTCAATTTTCTTTTGAGTGACATATTTTCCTTTTGATAATACGTATAAAATATATTCTAACACAATCTGTGAACTAACAGATCGATAAATATAGAAAACAGAACAGTTGTTAATTCTACGACGACTAACAGTTATCTACGTGTATGACATTAACTTGATTGGCATAATGTTTCGTTCAATCCAGTAATACCAAAACATCAAAGAATCATTGTTTCGTTGGACATGTGAAAATAAATTCTAAACCGCTTTTTTCCAAATTGTTGACTAATTCATGTTTCACTGTTATTCGAACTGTCATCCGTCTTATGTATTCTCCTCATTTTTAATTCTGATTAAAACGACCCGTCTCCTTGATCTAGTGGTTAAGACCGGAGGATGGGAGTCTAGTACTGGTTCTTCCCAGGATCAATGGTTAGATGAACTGTCCGCCTCATATGACTCTGACTGTTGAAACTCAAACAAAGAAACAAACAAACTGATTAAGACAGAATGGTATTACAATGACGGGGGTCTGATGTGGTTAACGAATATTTTAAAACAAAGTCTATGGTTACTATAATTATCTCCAAAAGGTGATGTTCGTGATATGCAAAAACTAAAAATCGCATCAAAAATGTACTGTTGTTTGAATGGATAATAAAAAGATGAACGATATAATAACTATGCTTGTTTGTTCTTCATTTGATATTTAGAAAATACGGCCAAAATCATAGCCGTTAACTCTTTATTTCAGTCTAATTTACATACATTCATATAAATATTAACTAACACAATCATACACAGCATCTATGGAAGGGAATATCCGCCAGTACATTCATGCTGTTAAATGACAATGTTATGTCATTTACTTGCATATGCGTTCTTCTACTTGACAACTGCATTTTTGGTTTCTTACAAGTGCTTGCTACGTTATTCATGTTTCATATTACTTGATGCTAAGTGGACACTCCCTTCATATATATCGTTCATTCTTGCATGTAATTTACAACTGCGTTATGCCTTCTTTATCTTGAAATGTTTATTCACACTATTTCTAATTGCTATTGTTACTGCTTTTTGGATTCAACATTATTCTTGTTGAAGCATGATATTACAATGGTACATGAAGTACATGACTGGGAACCAATAAAACTTTTAGCTTCTTGCGCAAATTACTATACACGGGAGACAACTCCAGACATAAAATTTACAAGTTCGGAATTTTCCGTGGTTTAACGGTGCGATAGTAAAAACTTTAATGTTTACGGAAGTGTATATCAATGACACATGTTGTTTTAATGAGACATCGAGCTGTCTCGTCGGTCTCGACGATAATGTCAGTGGCAGTGTGTTAGAAATGGTTTCTGTTACATCCAATAAACCAACCGAGATCGGCGAGAACATAACATTTTGTTGAATGTTGAAGAAACTGTGCTACGACGAGGCGGTACGGCAATGTTTTTCTGAACATCGTTGCAGGTGAATATTTTAGTAGATCTACATAAACATTATTTACTCCTATATTTACCGTGTTACTTCTCATTAACTCAGGTCTATCTGGAGCAAATTCAGGTTCGGGGCTTATTTTAGATTTTTTAGACGAAGGGGGGGGGGGGGGGGGGGGTAAATTGTAGAAGCAATATTTGATTCAGCAGTAAAAGTTTATAACCTGTTTCGCAACTTTGAACCTGTATGTAACGGTCTATTGACTTTGTTTGAAATGTAGGGGTGTGGTATATTGTTTGATTGGTAATGCATCTTGCAAGCAGGAGGTCGTGGGTTCGAGCCCCGCATCAGGGACATTAAATTTTAATTTAAATTTCCTCCTATTACATTTGGTGCCGTGACTAGGATGAGACTAGCACCAAGGGTGAAGCAAAGGCTAGCTGAGTTAGTCAAAAGAACCTATAGTTATCGCAATTAATTACTTTGAATAAAAAGGAAGGAGGAATGTAGCTGTGTGGTATATTGTATTAAATTTTATAAATTGGCTGAGATATTCACAGCCTGATTAGCTCAGTTGGTAGAGCATCTGACATGCAAGTAGGAGGTTGCGTGTTCGAGCCCCGCATTGGGTACTACATTATTTTCCTCCTCCCTATTACAGAAATAATTGCATATGTGAAAATATGTTTGCTATCAAGAATAATATTATGAGAATGATTAACTTTTCAATTACCTATTGCCTAACATACTTCTTTTGATGATATTTATAAAATAAACCTAATTAATGTCAATGGTCTTCAATTTTCAGTCAATATTGGCAATGGTTGGACTACTCACAGTGGTACATGTACAGTCAATCAGCCTGGACAGAAGACTTTTAGCTAGTGTGTGTTTTGGTGGTGGAGCTAATCAGTTTATACTCAATGATATGTTGGCCAGACTGGTACACGAAGATATCGCAAATGGGTTTTCTCAAAAAGTGGCTTTCCTGACAAAATTGTTTCTACATAGGTGGAAGTTAGTAATAAAACATAATAAACATTACATAGGTATTATATATACCGTATATGTAATATTAAGATGGAAGTATATATATATTTATATGCAGAAGTTATATATTCATATTATTCACATCACAGGACCTGCAGAATTTTGTGACTCATAGAATATTTAGGAAAAGATACACATGCATTCCATCTATATGTTATTTGTGACAGCACATTGCCATAATGACTTACAAGTATCTGTTGTTGTTTTTTGTTTATAAAATATATGTGCAATTGAAAATATAATTTGCATAACTTATTAAATCTTATACTACTAAACTCTACTATTAAGCTCTCGTTATGATGTAAAAAGTATTTAGTTAGATTTTTTTCAATATACAAATTACAATGTGTTAATAAACTGGCATACATTTAAAGAAAATATACATATATTACAAGAAACATGTGTATAGCCATGTTAGACATATTATATAAAGGATAACACAAACAAGTTAAAATAAACCTTTATTTCCATTTTGGTCAACAGCTATACAGTATACATAGCTAATGTTTAAATGAATAAATAAATTTTGTATCCGTGATCCTTAGAATAAAGTAAAGAGTTACATCTAGGAAGATATTTAATTTTCATGTATATCAGAAGTTATAAATCACACTATATTCACAGACAAATTGCATAGTGTAATATTTAAAGAAATTTTAGAACTGAGCAAATTTAAAGTTGAAGCTATATTTTATGTTTTTTCTAAGAAGTTGACTTATTTGATGTAAATGCAAATTCATGATAATAAGTAATACATGTGAATTAATTATTCATCATTTGTAAGCATCAGTCTATTAGTGTCAATGTAATTTCTAAATTGTTTGTAAAGATATTTTTGTATTTGAATTGATCAATATTCTAGGTTCTTCATGTTAATTATTACTTAATAATAAATGCAAATTTTCAGTCAATATTGTCAATTGTACAAATGTTAAATATCTAGATACTGTCAAACCTCCAAATAAAGGTCACCTTGTGAATAAAAGGTCATTATTTCTAAACCGTCATTTATCATTTAGAACAAAATAACTCCTGAATAAAAGCCATCTGTCAATATAGGCCAAATTTTCTATTTCCCAAGGATGGCCTAAGTTCAAAGTCTTGACTGTAGTCCAAAATACATGTTCCTGTAATGACTAATTAATTCACCTCATTAAGTCTCATTGTTAACAGTGAAGCATTGGAAGACATGTGCAATTATTATGGTTGTCAGTTATATTTCAATTAGTTGTACTAATTGACAATAATGAATAATGTTTATTGTTAAAATTGAGACATGATTCAATTGGTTACTGAATTTATTGTTTACAGAAATACATAAATAAACAGTATAATAAATAGACAAATGAAAAAAATGATAATTGTTGTATTTTATCTATCCTTTGATTCAAGTAGTATGACTAGTGTTTTCAAGGTAGACACACACCTTAATTGTGTCCTAAGCTATCCTCACATTGTGCATATATGTCTATGTTCTTCTTGAAATATCTCAAACCATCTAGGAGTGTCATCATCAAAGCTATATGGTTGGTCCTTTCATTTAACTCAGGGGAAAAAGTATATTGGCTGCTCATCCTTTAACGCATCTTTCTCATTGATTTGAGAAGAATCAACAATGGAGCGGATACCCTTGGTGAAGTTGTGATAGAAGACACAACTGAGGTAGAAATAACTGTTGGATCACTAGCAAACATATCCTCCATGCATCAAAATACCTCCATATCTGTCGACTATCACCAGCTTGTTTTTTTCTTTAATGTTTTATACCTGCAATAAATAGACAGACACATTCAAATACCAATATTTATGTTTATCCATACTGTAATGGAACTGTTTGTGATTAGTGATATTTACATCATTTTTGTGTGGTACAAAATGGAACACAATATCTAAATACAGGGAGCAACACTGAAACATGATGGGAATGTGATATACTATACAGTCACTTGTACTCAACTGTACTGATATATGAATAACACAAATGAATGTTGATGCAAATGAACAATTTAAAACTGTTCTTTTTAGTGTAGGTCTTTCATATTGAACATTATTTTAAAATGTGATTGATTGCTTAAAACAAAATGACATCCAAATAAATGCCATGAACTTGGTAATTAACGCCAATTATGTATTTTCCAAGGATAGACCTTGTTCAAAGGTTTAACTGTATATGAACAGGTATGCTATATAACATTGTTATATAGATCCCTGATAGAAATAAAATTCTCCTCACACAACAGCAATAACTAAAAAATAATTTCACATGACAGAGTACACAATAACTGTTATTTTAGGATAAAACTTACTGTGGACTTACCTTCACCTCCACCAATATAGTATCTGCTGCTTTTGAAACGATGTATTGACATCGATGACCAATGGCTACAAATTCTACAGTAACAATTTTTGTCCCGTTTCGCTCAACTTACACTAATTCGTCGAGTATTTTTTTGTGTACGCACCGTGCATGGTTGACCTTTTTACGGAAACTGCCGAAAAAATCTGGTTCCCAGCATTGTATGAATTGAATATTACAAATGCATTCGTTTAAGTTCATGCTAGCTGCTGCTTAGTGCTAATTGGTTTCGCCTTCCTGAACTTGCAATCATTGATGTTAACATGCATGTGTCGGTATAATAATAATGAATAGAATGGATGCATTTGTCATTTACACGCAAGAATATGTAATTTATATACATAGAGTAAGGATAGAATCAAGCCACGTGCCACTTACTGATGGAAAGAAGCATAAAGGCACACGGCAGTTGCAGTTAGTGTAAAACGAATGAAACGAGGCAAGATGCAATTGTCATTTAACAATATGCATGTAACAAGACAAGATGCAATTGTCATTTAACAGCATGCATGTACTGGCGGATATTCCCTTCCATAAGCATCACATAGATTACATTGCATATCAATATTTACATAAATACGACTAAAAGAGACTGTCGTTAATGCATTGCTTTAAAAGTCTGTTAATAACTAAACAGTACCGTGTTGTTTGTCGTTAAACACAGTTTATTTATAAATAGGTCAAATAGTAATTAATAATATGTTAGTGTAGGTTTAGATTGGTAAAA
Organism: Lutraria lutraria; assembly: GCA_964023205.1. Lineage (NCBI taxonomy): Eukaryota > Metazoa > Mollusca > Bivalvia > Venerida > Mactridae > Lutraria > Lutraria lutraria. Next base: position 2,842,612 of record OZ026833.1, read on the forward strand.
ACCAGTTTTGCACATTTAAAAGTCTGAACATAAACGTTTCGATCTAAAACATATAACCCATATAAAGACAAATCCACATCATGAAATACCTTGAACTATTTCTCACTAGTCTACTTACACCTAGGACATTGTAGTTCCCTTCAAAAGATACAAACATTTAAACTCCATGTTGGAGTACAAGTCAGATTCCATGAGTACTTAAAGTACTTTGATCTTGACAGAGGGCTGAGGATGGACAATGCACACTTATACCATAAACAACAAAGATAAATTTCAATTACTCTTTTTTGTTCCTTAATTTTTTTTCGAGCGAAACGAAAGGAACATGTATGGATGATTTCGAAGTCATTGATTCATTGTCACTACAACGTTAAATGTATGGACTAGATAAGTAAATTATGCTAAAAGCCATGACATACTGTGAGAATACGAGCTACTGCACATTTTGTAGACCCAAACAAATGTAGTGCCTTCAGCGCATTGATCTGTATACTGTATTCTGAACTTCTGACCTTGTATCATTATGTAATCTCAATACTCTCAGAGACATTGTAGTGGTCCAAAATTACTTTACTGAATAAAACAATTTTCTATGAATGAAACTTTTGTGCGGAAGGATACTTAATCATTATACCTGTTAGTTTTACAGTTTGAATTGCCGAAATATTTCCCATGCTTTCAAAAACAACAGAATCCTGCAATATACATCACCAACTTTTATCAAAACTGCTAAGTCTGCAATATATACTTACAAAACAAGTGGTACTTCTTTTTAACACGGATGTACATGTAAGAGGCGTCACTTAATCATATGTAGAAAAAGTGGTGTACAGCTATAGGAACTTTCGCTCCTAAAAAGACACAGTACACTTACATCAATGGTAGATTATTGCAAATGCATGCATACCTCTGCAGAGAAATTACTGACCCATAGGCCCGCTATTTCATTGCCTAACAGCCGATGAGCGGGTTTAATTCTACGCATTTGAATATGTCATATATTTTAACGATACACACTTATTGAAATACATAACTCTTTACATGTTGTTACAATAAAATGATTTGAAATATATTTTGTTCCAACACACTTAATTGAGGAATATACCAGGTACGTCTATATATTCACACTATCTTGTTCAACCAAGCTGTTGTGGGGTCCAGGGACGGTCTATGCCTGATCATAACATAGGTATGAGATAAATCACCTCCCAAAAATAACTCCTCATGCTTTACAATTGGTTATTAACCATATAAAACACTTCACAGTACTACCCTATGTATACTTGAGGTAGAGTTGTACGAGGGACGGTCAGAAAATATCCGGACTTTTCATGCTCATGTCTTTCCACGGGCAGCTATATAAACATATTTTACATTGATGAAAACTACATTCTTTCGCCAATAACTTGGTCAATTTATTTTCAATGACAATTGTGTATACACCTTTTTTGGCCCATTGATATTTGATAGGTGTTTCGTCTATCATCGACTCTTTGTTAGAGGAACAGCGCTCTGTAATAAAGTTCATGGTTGCAGACGGTGAATAGTTCTGCGATACTTTTCAAATGCTCAAAAAAAGATTTTCTGATAAATGTGTATCACGTTCAATATTCTACCACTGGATTTCTCAGTTTCTTGATTACAGAATAAGTGTTTGCGACAGACGTAGGTCTGGGCGGTCAGTATAGGCGGTGACCCCAACAATGGAAGCAAATGTTGAAGCAACACAGATCGTCGAGTAACTTTGGAGGAGGTAGCCAACAAGTTCAGCATCGGTAATGCATCGACACACAAGATTTAACACGAACACATAAGCGTGCGAATGGTAAGTGCTAGGTGGGTGCCTAAACAGCTGTCCGCAGATCAAAAGGCAACCAGAGCGACCAATACAAAGGAACATTTGTGTCGTTTCAATCTTGAAGGAGGTTTTTTAACTGTATTATCAATGGAAATGAAACGTGGGTTCATTATACCGAACCTGAGACAAAGCTCAGTTAAAGCGGTAAAAACGAGCTGGTTCTCCACTTCCTAAATAGTTTAAGCTGTCTCCTTTCGTTGCCTTTTGAGATGGGATTTACTAGGAATTATACTTGCTGATTTCATGCTAGAAGGTCAAAATGCCATCGTCAAGTACTATTTTATAGTAATTCTGAAAAGTCTCAGAAAATCTGAAACAAAATTCGTCCAAGATAAGCACTGAAAAATGCCCTCCTTCTTCACGATAACGCACTCTCCCATACGGTATCTACAGTGAAGGTTATCAATTTTTACAAATGGAAATTGCTGTCTCATCCTCCCTATAGCACAGACCTCACACCCTGTGACTTTTATTTGTTTCCAGAACTGAAAAAAAAAACTTGCTGGAAAGAAGTATAAGACCTGGACGGCTTTGATATCTACCGTTACACAGTACCTATAACATAGGTCTACGTCATGGTTCAAAGCGGGAATACAAAAATGCCCAGATGTAGGTGGAGAATATTTTGAAAAAGAATAGAAATATTTTTTTAAAAATGTTAAATAGTTTTCGAGAACGATCCAAAAGTGCAGATATTTTCTGACCGCCCCTCGTAGATGACGAAATAATGAGAATAGTTTGATAATAAAAGACAACAACATTATTGTATTATAGAACTATGCGAAAGGGTCACCTCCTCACTATTTAGAGACTTTTTCAGTTATATCTGATCCCGCTCGCTTTGGGTTATGTATTAATCTTTGACAGCTAGTTCGCATAAGTTAGGAAACTTAAAATATCGGTAAACTGGTTTACCGCTTTATTACTAACATTATTTTTGCAAGGGATATATTGTTATAACTGGATTTGAGATTATACCGGCCGAGACGTACAATATTGGGTAATTTAGACCGATCTACTGATCTACCTTTGTCTTTAAAACAGACTTTTGAATGCTTTGCAATATGGTACATCGACTTTATGATCTTATCTATTATGGAGTTGTAGAGTGCACATTATTTTACATTTAGTTGACGACTGGTTTGCCGTTTAACGAATTAGTACCGTATTCTGTTCATATTGTCAACATGGCTCAGTTTGTTATTTCTGTGAAGACAGGAGATAAGAAATTTGCGGGATCTGATGCAAATATTAAGATAAGATTGTATGACAACATTGGACAGAAAACAGAAGATATAGTACTGGATACTTTCTTCCATAATGACTTTGAACGTGGAAAGTTAGACACATTTCCTATTAATAAACTAAACAATAAGAAATTCAATGGCAACGTTTGTCAAATTGAATTGTGGCGGGACAACGCTGGATGTGGAGCTGACTGGTATTTGGAAAGGATTGATGTTGAAAACAAAAGCACCAACGATGTTTACGTATTTCCGGTTCTTCGATGGATTCGGCCGAATTATCATTATATTATAACTCATTTGGACACGTCGTTACCACAATCAGATAAACATTCCGAGCAAAGAAAGGAAGAATTGAAAGAGAAGCGCTCTATTTACGAACCAGCACAAAAGATTCCACAGGGACCTATGCAGGTAGAAATTCAATGTGTGTTTTTTTCTTTCTTTAAATTACTTCTGTATATTTGTGTTATTTTACAACAGGCCCGCCTCCGTGGTCGAGTGGTTAAGAGCGCTGACTTCAAATCACTATAACCTCTCACTGATAGAGGGTCATGGGTTTGAGCCCAGCTACCGACCATGTCTCTTTATGTGAGAAATGTGGTCAGTTGATTACGGAGGATGGGTGTTTAATACTGGTTCTTCCCATGAACGATGAGTAGGTGAATTGTACGCCTCATATATGACTCTGACTGTTGCAAAGGGGAATAAAACTCAATCAAATAAATAAACACATGATTTTACTTCTATAATTATATAGTGAATCCCAAGTTTATATAATTGAACATGCTATGCATACGGATCGCTCATTCAGTTGAAAAGCAGACGAAACTTGCAATGTGTAATAAACAGCACCATCTGTTATACATATTAACATAATGGACATTCAGTTTTAAAACTTAAAACTTGCAGAACAGTACAACTTTCATAACATAACAAAAATCTTTATTTTATTGTGTATATAGAAAAGCAGCAACAGGAGAACCATAATCAATGCACAAAACACACACATCTGTATAGAAAATACTACATAATAATGAACGACCATGCATTTAGGGCCGTTGTTCTTCGAACTTTGTGTCTTCGGTAGAGTAGTTCATAATTCAAATTGGTAAATATCAAGTGTGACGTGACAAAATATCAAATTGGTAAATGTTAATTGTGACATGACAAAATATCAAATTGGTAAATGTTAAGTGAGACGTGACAAATGATCGAATTGGTAAATGTTATGTGAGACGTGACAAAATATCAAATTGGTAAATGTTAAGTGTGACATGACAAATAATCAAATTAATAAATGTTAACACATGACGAATGATCAGATTGGTAAATTTTAATACGCGACAAATGATCAAATTGGTAAACGTGACGAATGATCTAATTCATAAATGTTAACACATGAAAAATGATCAAATTGGTAAATGTTAAGTGTGACATGAAAAATGATCAAATTGGTAAATGTTAAGTGTGACGTGACAAATGATCAAATTGGTAAATGTTAAGTGTGACATGAAAAATGATCGAATTGGTAAATGTTAAGTGAGACGTGACAAAATATCGAATTGGTAAATGTTAAGTGAGACGTGACAAATGATCGAATTGGTAAATGTTAAGTGTGACATGACAAATGATCTAATTCATAAATGATAACACATGACAAATGATCAAATTGGTATAATTTAACACGTGACAAATTATCAAATTGGTGAATGGTAAGTGTGACGTGACAAATGATCACACTCAGTAATTTTCCTACAGCTGTTTGTGATATATTTATTCAGCTTGTATAATTAATGATAATCTACTTCAAACAGTGACTTCAAAATCAATTTTGTAAAACAATCACTTCACAACCTCTTGTTTGTTTGGATGTCCTGTCTCTGATACTTTGTCTTTCGGTTTTTGTTTGATTGTTTTAGTGGGTTTAACAATACATCATGCAACGTTAAGAAATGTGCTCCTCCTTTCACTAAATGAATTAAAGTCAAACCTGTAAACAAAGGTAACCCTTTGGAAAGTCCTAATTTGACCTTAAATGACGGGTGCCTTATGCGGAGGTGTTAGTGTTCTAAATGATAAATGAATGTTTTAAAAAGAATGGCCTTTATTCACAGGGTGACCTTTTTTCGGAGTTGACCGCTAATACTGGCTTATCTGTTCATGTCACTTCCAGTATCGTCCAAAATGTAGAAAGTGATACAAAAAACACTTCCGGGTTTTACAGCAAGTTCATAATTACTATTCATGTATACATGTATTTTCAGAGTAAGGCAATGCCTGACGATGAAGTCTTCTCAAATGATTACCAGGTAAGAGTTCGCTGAGCAGGGTCATGTGACAACCGTAAATACACCAGGCTTTAGCTCTTCTAGTGTAAATTCAGTTTGAACTGGAATAATATTACCTCGGTGATTCAATAGACCGGAAGTATAGCTGAGTAATACCGTGATGGTCAGAACACAGCCTTATCATATTAATAACGAGTAAATGAATAAATACATTTATTATGTATGACATGTAAGCGATAGCATGCCCTGTTCCATCTTAAGATGGAAGGCAAAATTAATAGCAGTATTTACTCTTGTTCTTTACGCGTAAAAACAAACATGTACAATCAAAACTATGAAGAAGGCCACCGTTGGAAAAGGTAAAATGTGGCCTATATTGTCAGGATGGCCGTTATTCGGGGGTGACGCCTAACACATGTTTGGCTGTACATGAACAGACTTAATCGGGTCTCAAATTCTCGACTTCTCCACCAACTATGCTAAGCCGGCTGAGTTAACTAGGGAGGTGGATTATATGGCAACATTATATATTTTTCAGCCACAGCTAGAACCGCGATGTAAGATTTTTTGTAGTCATATCGACTTTACTACATTAATACAATTCTATTCATGATTTTTTCAGTGGGACATCGCAGCGAATAAAGCGAAGATGGTCGTTACTAGTAAAATTGTGATGCTCACGAGTGGGAAATGGGAAGATTTTGGCGACTTGAAAAATATTTACACCGAAGAAATTTTCCATGAGCCTTTGGTATGTTAAAAGTAGTTGCCTATCACTGTCTTTATACCACGTGACCAGAGAAATACATCGTCTTCTATTTCGAATCGAAGCTTATTGCAGAAGATAACGCTTAGTAAAATATTGTAGTTGACCTTTAGTCTTACTTATCAAAATGTGGCACTTTGTACCACCACCGCGGTGTTAAAACCATATTTTCTAGTCCGTAGGGTAACCCTGATATCGAAGTGTCACTGTACATGTTGTCCTAACGTATCGGCATATGTTGAAATCGCTAAAATAACGTAAAATGATATTTTACGTTTTTTACAAAGATTGGATATCATACTTTAACACCAAGCAACAAGGTTTTTAACCGAACGCAAAAATGGTATTTTATTGCGATAAATACTGCACCCCTTTATCGACTTTTCCTTATCAGCGTTAAAAATCAATAACGTAATGCGCATTGTATTGGTACGATATGTTATTGTATAAATATCACACTCCACATGTAAATAATGTCTCATATAACTCTTAGTATGAGTGGCTATATATAATTTTTGTTTTGTGTTATGTACAATATATGTAGTATATATAGATGAGACTTTAATAAATAAATAAATATAGGGTGATAGAACGTAATGTTCACCCGAGACAAGTAATGTCGACCGAGGCTTAGCGTGCCGCAGTTTCTTTTCTTTTTTTTGGCAGTGATTTAATCTTTTAATATGACAATAAATGTGTTTCTTTACCTCATGTGCCCAAAGTAAAATAGTGCTTATTGCGCACACTAAACAAAAATCTATTGTAAACGACCCAAGCATATTTTAGCCACGGTTGATAGTCATATCTTATAACAAAGCAAGTCACATGATGGTTACACATTAACGTATCTGGCTTGGTTATAATCACTTAAATAATGTAACATGATATTTTATATTATTTACAAAGATTAAATATCATACTTTAAAGACATTGAACAGCTACTATATAAGTGACCCCCCCCCCAAAGTCCACATGTGGTCAAATCTCTTTATTGCCCCTAATCAGATAAAACCAGTCTGGTCACGGTCTGTAGACTTGATACCTAGTCAAAAAGTGGGGTAATAAATTTTATTGATTTACAGTGATAATAAGTTTATGACTAAATTGCTTTTGTTTTTATAAGCATAGAGTAACAGATTATGTAAACAGGTGCTAGTCTATCAATGACCCTGTCTGTTTTATTACCCCCTACTGTGGAATTAGGGGACTTTCTGGTCCATAAGTCACATGCCTCGCATTCCTGGTTCAATGTCTTTAAGACCAATCAACAAACAATTCTAACAGAATGCTCAAAAATGGTGTTTATTAGCGATAAATACTGCACCCCTTTATCGACTTTTCCTTATCAGCGTTAATCATCTCTAACGTAATGTGCATTGTATGGGTACAATATGATACTATCAATTCATTAATGACAAAAAATTGTTAAAAAATCTCTTACTAGACATCAAACATTGGCGTGGTTTCAATTATTGAACCGTAAACATTAGCGATTTTGATTGGCTATCAAAATTGAAAGGGGTGCGTCAATTTCGTTGATTTCATGAGACGATAATGATACGACAATTCAATTGTTAATTGCTCAGCTTAAAGGTTTAACGTTGGAATATTTTAGTAGAAAGAACTTTTAAAAAAGTGATGGTATACATTATTTTGAAATCGAAGTATATGGATTTCACTTGGAGAACCGAAAAATTCCAATTTTAAAACACTTTTTATCACTATTGAATAGGTATTTCCCAACTAGGGCGCGCACCCTAGATAGAACTATTTTAAGACCCCTGCCAAAAATTAAACCTCGCTTTCAAAACTAGGTAAATGCACGAAAACTACATGTTATGGTGGTGTTGAATAAACATAAACAAGGCAAATATATTTTAATACTTAAGGTAGGTCGCGGGTTTCCTTCCGAAAAGTGTTCAGTTTCTAGAAGTCAACGCACAAGAAAATCTTTTTGCAGGAACATCCTTCAAAGTATTGGCTGAAGCAAAAATGGTGTATTTAAAATGATATTTCCATTGAAACCGCTCAAAAAACGGCCACCTAGTGGAGCGATTTTTTGTATATGTTTTTTTTCGCGTTATTTCTTGTACTGCTCCGATAATTCTGCATATTGAGTTATGAAATTTACTGTGCACAATGTTGAATCATTTACAAATCCGAAAAAGTTAATATAGCTTCATTTTGCCGTCATTAAATCTTAAAAGGTTTTGATCAAACTCTGTAGTGGTGGCAATTTTTCGGGAGGAAACCCGTGACCCACCTTAACTAAAACCTCGTATTGATATAGAAGATTAATTAAAACACGTTTTTCTTACTGTGCACGGCCTGTCTGACATGTTTCGTTGTTTACATAATTAGAAATACAAGTCAAAATAGGAAGTACACATTTCTAAAAATAGACCGAGGATACCCTTTCGGTTTTAATACAACAACGAGTAATAAAGGTTTCCTTCCATAATTAATAGCAATCTTTGCCGAAATACTTCAGCATGTGCTAGATATTGTCCAAATCAACTTTTCCGTCAGTTCTTTTCTTCACATGCATAATTTGAGAAGGAAAGCAACTGACCCCCTTTAAAAACACATTTTCGAATTAATATTGCCGTCTTATTTTGTCGCGGAAATGTTAATCTAGGGAACTTTGCCTCAAAATTTTGATACTTGATTTCATTTCTATGGCGTATTATGTAATAAACAGCGCGGTTTTGGGTACGGAATTTCTTTATGGTCAAGTATCTAACGAACCGATGACATTATCAAAAAAAACTGAGTCACGGTTCCCTGCACTACATTTATAGTGATTTTAAGGCTATTTGTTGTAATATATTCCTAAATACAGAGTAGTTATCGTTGTTAAAAAATCGAAAATTCCGTGCGATATTGGTTTATGGATGACCAATCAAATGTAATATTTCTTTCAAATCACTTGCAATGCACTTTATACAGTGGGTTTGTTCGAGTACATTTGTATATAATTATGGTTTAGTTTTTAAGTCTATAAATTGGTGAAACTTGATTTGACCTCACATCCACGCCAGATACCTTAAACATTCAATCGAATCGTATTGTGACACATTGTTTTTTTAACATGTAGGGTGCCAAACGATGGAGCAATGATTTGTACTTTGGTCTACAGAGAATTGCCAGTATGAACCACTCTTGTATAGAACTGTGCACGAGAATTCCAGACAAGTAAGTTTATATGGCCATTTATAGGAATAAACATTACAATTCCTGTTGACTTAGCCGTCACTCTTCTCGACGCACATGAATTTTTATGCAGACCCAGTAACTACGTTTTTCTACATCAGCCACGCACTTGTTAAACAACATGTAGTTCCCGTGCCAGTCAATTAAAGTTCAGTTTCCATGAGTACTTTGATTGTTAGTACTACACGTATTATGCACACGATAAAAATCGATCTCCCGAGATATCAGGCTAGAGTAGTTCCAGATCTTACTACAATACAAAATTCAGTACACATACCGCAATAACTTGTTTGTTCTGTTGTAGTAGTGCGCAATTGCATTTACATTTTAATTCAGTGCGTTCATGCATACAAAGAGACGTTGCAAACATTTAATAATAAGTTTACAACGGATGTAAATTGCAGGAAATTACTATAAAAGCTAGAAAATTGGCTTGCAGTGCATATTTTGTAATTTGACGCAAGACATCGGACTACGGAGTTATTTTATAAACTACGAGTAGAATGAATAAATAAATCCTACCATCCAGTGGTTGCCATTGTTGTTGCTTTAACATGTTACACATCTTCTTAATGCTACATGAAAATGTTATTATTACAAAAATAGTACATGTATAGCCCAATTATTATTATTTCTATGATAGTTACCTTAGATATTTCAATTTCAGATGGCCTTTATTCGGAGGTCATTTTGTTCTAAGTCATCTTAGACGGCTTTTAAAAGAATGTCCTTTCTTCACAGAGTGCCTTTATTCGGAGGTGGCCAAGTGCACCGGTTTAACTGTATATTCTTATTTATTTATATATTAAAATCCCCAGATTGACCGTGTCAGGTGAGATGCTGAAACCATTCCTGGAAGGGATGACTTTACAACAAGTTTTAGATGCTAAACGATTGTTCATCGTAGACCACACGATTCTATCTGATATTATGTGTACAGACAACGAAAAGGTAAATGAATACAAACATATGTTTGGAAATTAAACTATATTTCAGCTTCCCAAAGCCGCGTATGAATTTTTGATGCGGAAAAAAGTACTACATTCTTCTACATCCGCTATGGAATTGTTAAACTTATTCCCGGTCCATGTTGCATGTTTCAGGACTTTGTTTTTCATATATCTTTTACCTTCAACCATGCAAGTGTATATAATATGTGTATGTTACTAAAATATTGATGAAAACAATAATTATTATAAACAACGAAAGGAAAACTCCTTCAGTCACCGAATCATTTGTAAATTTGATTTTGTCTGTTGTCAAGATTTGGCTTGTAAAAACCTAAACTGGTTCCCGTTATGTGTACAAAGTCAGCTCCTTTGGTGCACTGCAACATGGAACGGGAACCAGTTTAGTGAAAAACCGTACATTTCAAGGGCAGATAACTTATACATGAATCTCAAGTACCATATTTTTACTTTTGGTTCACGTTTTTTTATATTTTATACTTGGTCAAAATGCAAAAATGTCATGCAATTCAATTAAATATTTCACAACCTTTTTCAGCTGAATTAAAGTGACTAAAAATTCTTCAAAATTAAGTATTTTTTAAAGAATTTTGGCATTGGTTAAGGTAAAGAAAAAAACAAACTAATTACTAATTCTTGAAATTATGGACAATGGCATGTAAATAAGTAGGCTACATGAAAAAGAAAATAAATAAGGCCTTGCTTATCTTCACTGTGAATTATCGTATGAAATAGTTTCATTTTCCCTGTATGTATATGTGAAAAAAAAAACCCTGGAAACTGTAGCAATGTCTTCAAGCAGTCTGTCTAAACGATTTAAATATTTTTTTTACATGCGTGTGCTCCAATAGCGTTGTTCTTCGTCAATGGTCAACATCAGCTGCTTCCTATTGCAATACAGTTGTTCCAAGAACCGAAAAAAGACAATCCGGTATGTGGTTATACATGTATTGATTTTAAGCATTCGGCCATGACCTTTTATTTCCAAATTTGCCTGTAATGTTGTACACGTTCAGTTCTTGTAACCTAAACTTTGATTTAGATACGTTTTATCCGGTAACCAGTTACATGCATTTATAAAATGATTGTAAAAAAGTAAATATTGTGACTGTTGCAGGTATTTCTACCCAGTGACCCACCGTATACCTGGCTGACAGCTAAAATGTGGTTCAATTGCGCTGATGCTGGCGTACATCAATCATTGACTCATCTTGGTAAGTAAATTGAGACCTAATTATATAACGATCGATTAATTCGGGGGTCTGGGTTTCAGACTAAGTATTTACTTAAGATTTCGACTTGATATTCAGACCATCTCTTCAACATTTGCTAGAAGATAAGTAATCGAGTGGTCATTTTTGCAGGATTCACACACATGCTGATGGAAGGTGTTGCCGTGGTAACCAACAGGCAGCTAGCACAGTCACACCCTTTGTTCAAACTGCTAGCTCCTCATTTCTTGTACCTGATTGCAATCAACAAGTAAGGGTTTATTCTGTTTTGAGTGAATTTTACTTGCTTGACGAAAACATGTTTGGAACTGTAAAGCAAAAATGATTTTTTGTGTGAATGTTGCTGGATGAAAACATGTTTAAATAAGGTTTATAGGAACTGTAAAGCTAAATGATTTCTTGTGTTACTATTACTTTGCTTTGTGGTGATTTCCTGTGCCTCCGTAAGCCAAACTGCCCCCAGGAGCACATGCATTTATTGAAAGCAGCGTCTTATTTCCATTGGATTTAAAACGTAAAAGTCAATGCTACAAAACACTAGATCAGCATGCAATAATATCCAGGTTTACTATACTTGAAGTACCTCTAAGAACGCGTCTTGTATTGGTGTTCATATCACCATGGCAACACCTAGCAATTTTGTAATCAATCAAATATCTAGCCTCCTGAATAAGTTCTCAAATATAACTACGCCTTACATTAAATGTTTTTCATATGAACAGTCTAGCATTGGATGTTCTTTTATCGCCCGGTGGCTGGATTGACAAGACAATGAAAGTTGGTGGTAGTGGAATATTTGAAATTCTTAAAAAAGGGTATGCTTCTTTTTTGTCCCCATTCATGAAATGTTTACTGATGTCTGCTTACTTGATTGATAAATCATTTGATTATTTAAAGACTGTTTTAATGTGTGCTTTCAGAAGCCCTTACACGTTAAACAACAACAACAAAAAAAAACACTATGGCCTCTTCTGACACCATAAAACAATAATTTTCAATGGTTTTCTCACATATACATTTGATGATATGTTAAAACAACACGCATACATATTTTACGTCATTCCGGTCTGACATACATTACAAGTTATGACTATACACATCACATGTACTGTTATATAAACTTACAGAATAAATAACTGGAGAATGGATGTTGAAGGGACATTGCCAGAAGATCTCAAAAGGAGAAAGGTATGTCATCTTAGTAACTATCATATTTTTCAATGTATAAAATGGCTTAGGGGAAGTGGTGACATAATGTGTTTTTTGGTAAAACCGTATATAGAACATAAATATCACACTAGGAAAGATCTTTAAGTGCTAACACGTTATTTAAAGTAAACTCTGAGGCGGCAAAAACCCTACGTCGGATACCCACGGTTTCTGACTCCAATCCGGACGCGCATACCACATATTTTTTATGCTTTTGTTATGCTATCAAAATCTTTTTTTTCCAGGTATACGATAAGGACGTGTTGCCTGGTTACCATTTTCGTGACGACGCCTTGCTGTTTTATGATGCCATCAACAAATATGTTAAGAAATATGTGGATCGGTATTATGGTGAGCTATTATGATATTCATTTAATATGTTACAAAAATGGTAACACTGACGAAACAACAGTCACCCAATAAAAGCGTGTCTAACTCTAGTATGTAAAGATACTTATTAAACTTGAAATCGATTATTTATTCTTTATTCTTGATTCAAAAAATCTTAAAATGAAGATAGTTTTCGCTAATTCATTTTTGTGGGATCAGTTTGACATAAATTTTATTTTTACGTGTATTAATGCTCCCTATGTCCAAAAATCTTTCGAAAAAGTAAAACAATTTTATTTTCCTCGACTATTGTTGCATATATTTTACGGTGTTTCTTTGCATATACTCGTAAAACTCATACACAGGCGCATTACTATTCCAAATGTATTTGAATTGTCCAGGCATTCATTTTACGTATCTGAAATGTACATAATTATGTGAGTATATTACAGATACTCAGGATAAGATTATCGGTGACTGGGAATTACAAGGCTGGGGAGCCGAGCTGGTTCTAGCGAGAGACCAAGGAGGCTGTGGACTTTTGGTAACAGTTAAATTTGTATTGTATCATTTCAAATTAAATACAAATTACCAAACAGAAAGTGTATGAAAGAACAATTTCTCTGACAATGGCAAATGAGAATCTTTTGCAGAAATAGGTCAGGTTACCTTTAATACACTGTTGCTGATTGTTTGTTTAAATATATTTATCCAAGAAATGAATTTACAGAAGTTGCTGATTGTTGACATGTATAAATTTATGGTAAAAGCAAGCATTGCATAGGTGGTGTGTTTGCCGTTAACGTGCCGAACATCTAACAACATAACATCAAATCATTTAAATATTGACATTGATTCCAGGGAGTACCAGGAAATGGGAAGTTCACATCAAAAGACCAGTTGTACATTGCTCTGACTAGTATAATATATACATGCAGTGTAGGACATGCCGCAGCGAATTTTCCACAATATGATGAATACGGGTTCCCGCCAAATTATCCGGTATCACTTACCGGTAGACCACCTGTAGATAAGGTTCATTATATACGTACCTCTTCTTCTTTTATGCTGTAATGCTTTAGAATATCAAGAATATACATCGCATATACATATGTATTTCCCATACAAAATACATGTTATTCATCAATATTGTCATGTAAACAGAACCACGTAAATTACTTACAAGGAGAAGTTACTCTAATTAATGCATAATATACATATTAGAAACCACGTGACGTCAGTTAACGAATCGATTTGTGTAGTTGGAAGTACGACCATGTGCATTATCATTACATTGCAGACATCACTTGAAGAAAAAGATATTGTGGCTATATTGCCCGACAAACCAACCACATTTGATGCCATGATTGTTACCAAGATTCTGAGTATGAAGGGTACAAACAGTTTGGGTGATTTTGAAGTGCAGTACATCTATGAACCAGAAGCATTGAAAATTGTTGATGAGTAAGTTCGATGTAAATGTTTGTATGCATGCCATTCCACCAATGGTCCGTAACAATTAACCAAGCTTTTATAATAGGGATTAGCTCATTAAATACGGGAGTAGCTCATTTAGTTGAGAAGAAAAAAATATTCAACCATTGGTAATTAATAATAGATTAAACAAATGTGAAGCATGTTGTGGCACCGCTGCAATACCCAAGTCTTTATTTAGTTACATATATGTAGCACTGTACCTTGTAATTTTCGACAACCAAAACTCTTCAACAATAAAATTGCTGTACTGTAATGTTAAAACTTAATACATACGTCAACAGGGTATTGTATATTTTACATTATCTAGGTTTCGTGCAGACCTAGTGAAGATAGGTCAGACAATCAAAGAAAGGAATAAAGTACGAAACCCGCCATACCCATACTTAGAACCAGAAAACATACCTAATGCTATCAGTATTTAGGTAGATGACCACTATGTTCCCTGTCAACCACACCTGTAATTGTTTACACGTTATTTACTTGATAGTCTACGTGATAAGGATAAAGAAATTAGAATGTGGAATTAGAATGTGGACTTCTCCATTGGATATAGTAGTACTGTTTGATGAGGTCGAAATATCAACTTTTTGTCTTACTGTGCTAATTAAACACGTACCTGTAGATATCTGCTTGTTGAGTGAGAAGTTTGTTTCTGTGAGTACATGTATATAAATTATGTGAATACTAAAATAAAATATATGCGACGAGTCTCCTGACTTAGAGATACACTGGAAAACACGCTCGTCTTTAAGTAAAAAAAACAAAACTTTTGAATAACTGTCTTTGATTATTTTCGTTGAATAATTACTGAACTGATCTTGTTATGATGATACCTGTCAGGAATATGGTAAGACTTTGTGTTGAAATTTAAATGAAATGGTAAACTATAAATAGTTGTATATTTGATGAAAACAATATAACTGTCATTTTATTTTATCGTTTGTCACATTGTGTCTTGTGGAGACGTCAAATTAAACTCTGGTTAAAATTAACCGTTACTATTGTGACTTAAAGTGAAAAGTCGAATGAATGTCACTAGTTGTCAGCCACTTCAGACAGATATTTGATGTTAACTTGTTTTGAACTAATACAATAATTACTAACATGCTACGGTTTTGATTTATAAAGCAAGTGTTGTAAAATGGGTATGATGTTATGATGACAGTCATTTATTTACATGAACCAAGTCAGTTAGTTTTTTGTTCATTAATTAAATTGAATTTGTTGATTTCACGTAAGATGTTCATGTACACAATATTAATACCATTTTGTTTGAATTAATTTTCTCTTTTAAACAGGCTTTTTTACTTTATGCGTTTGCATAGTGATTGATCCTTTTTCTCATTATTAGTTATTTGTCACTCCATATTCTTTTGAGCGACTTATTTGCTTGTGAATAAAAAGTATATAGAAAACACAACAGTTGTTTATTTTACGACGACTAACATAGATGGTTAAGTGAACTGTCTGCCTCATATGACTCTGACTGTTGAAAAGGGGCGTAAAATTCAAATAAACCATCTAATTAAAACAGAATGGTATTATGACGATGGAAGTCTGATGTTTGCTACAGTTTCCAATTTTTGTCACTTTTAGATAAATAGGGAGAATAAAAACTATTTCAAATAAATCAATATTTACATAAATAAGACTTAATGCGTTGCTTTCAAAGTCTGTTGGAAACTAGACAATATGTGTTGTTTGGCTTACTCTGGCAAAAACAGTTTAGCATTTAAAAGTCTGATCATTAAATCCACATCATTAACTAACCTGTTCTATTTCTCACGTGTCTACTTACAGCTAGGACATTGAGTTCCCCTTCAATATGATATAAATTCCAAGTCCAAGCATGAATAAGAATTTGGAAACTGAATGAAATTCCAGCTTTCCAGAGCTGTAACTCTCTCCAACCAAAATACTACGTTTTTCTACATCCGCTATGCGATTGTTAAACTAGTTCCCGTTTCGTTGTGCTATACAAGTCGATATCCATGAGTACTTTGATTTTGAAAGAAGTCTGAGATTGGATAATGCACACTTATACCATAAAACACCAAAGATAAAATTCCAAATGTTACTCTTTTTGTTCCTAAAACATGTACATTTCCGTGCGAAACTAAAAGAACATGTATGGATGATTTCGAAGTAATTGATTCATTGTCAATACCAGGTATAAGTACGGACTAGATAAGTAAAAATGCACTAAACACATACATCAATGGTAGATTATTGCAAATGCATGCATACCACTGCTGAGAATTTACTGACCCATCGAACGACAACCGAACGTAAAGCTATTTGTACGGAAACAGGATATGCAAAACAGAAACAAATAGGAGCGCTATTTCATTGTCTAACAGCCGATAAGCGGGTTTAATTCTACGCATTTGAATATGTCATATATTTTACCGACCTACACTTATTCAAGTACATGACTAATTGCATGTGGCTACAAAAGCGATTTGAAATGAATTAAGTTCCTATATATTCACGTAATTGAGGAAATATACCAGGTACATCTTTAAATTCACACTATTGAGACCTATTTTCTTGTGCGGCTTTCCTTTCAACCAAGCTGTTATGGGGTCAAGGGAGGTCTCTGACTGATGATATCATAGAAATGTGATAAATCTCCTTCCAAAAAATAACTCTACAGGCTTTATACATCCAATAAATTATCATTATACCAAATATATAAATCAAAATTTGAAACTGAATCTTATGTTGATGCTTTAGATATTTCAAAATTTAGATCAAGCCTTGCATCATTAAATTTCATCATCTCATATCTTATTAATAGAAAAGGGGAGACATTTAGGTATCCCTAGAAGTGATATGTTTTTATTGTAAATTATGTATAGAGGATGAATTCCATTTTGTTCTTGTTTGCCCTTGTTATCATTGTTTGCGACAGCAATATTTACATGAAAAATAATATAGAAATCCTAGTATTAACAATTTTAATATTTTGATGACAAGTACATATACCAATATCATTTGAAATTTAGCTATGTACACATATTATGCCTTTAATTTGAGGAAGGAATTAATAGAAATGTAGCATTATTTGAATTGCTGCATATGTCTTTCTTTGTATTGTATGTTATACACTTGCCACATTGTATCACATATTGACCAATTATTGTATTTATCCTTGCTATAAGAATTATGTTGTAAACAAGCTGAACTTTATATAATATTAGTCATCTTGCCAATAAATCAGCTTGGTGTTTCACATGTACATGTTTTATGTAATTATATGTTGTAATATATGTGCATGGGCCGGTGGCCTAAATACTTGTAAATAAATTGAAATTGAAATATAATTAGCTTAATCAATAAAACACTGTCACGGTACTAACCCCATTATGTATACTACACAACTACATGTATATTATTAGTTTATAGAACTTAGCAAATGGAACACCTCCTCACTATTTTAGTGACTTTTGTAATTATATCTGATCACCCGCTCGCTTTGGTTAATGTATCAATTTTTGACAGCTAGTTTGCACAAGTTAGGAAATTTACCATATCGGTAAACTGTTTTACCACATTATTACTAAAATTATTTTTGCGAAGGTTATATTATTATAACTGGATTCGAGATTACCCGGCTGAGACAATATTGGGTAACTTAATTAGGCCGATCTACTGACCTACCTGCGGCAATACACTTTGCTTTGCAATTTGATATCTCGATTTTATGATATAACCTATTTTGGAGTTGTTGAATGCCCAATTTTGCACATTAAG
The DNA here is from genome assembly GCA_964023205.1 of Lutraria lutraria. Taxonomy (NCBI): domain Eukaryota; kingdom Metazoa; phylum Mollusca; class Bivalvia; order Venerida; family Mactridae; genus Lutraria; species Lutraria lutraria. Next base: position 2,860,976 of record OZ026833.1, read on the forward strand.
TTCACGACTGGTTTGCCGTTTTGACGAATTAATACCATGTTCTGTTCTTATTGACAACATGACTCAGTTTGTTATTTCTGTGAAGACAGAAGATAAGAAATTTGCGGGAACTGATGCAAATATTAAGATTAGATTGCATGACGACACTGGACAGAAAACAGAAGATATAGTACTGGAGACTTTCTTCCATAATGACTTTGAACGTGACAAGTTAGACACATTTCCTATCAATAAACTAAACAATAAGAAATTCAATGGCAAAGTTTGTCAAATTGAATTGTGGCGGGACAACGCTGGACTTTGTGCTGACTGGTATTTGGAAAGGATTGATGTTGAAAACAAAAGCACCAACGATGTTTACGTATTTCCGGTTCTTCGATGGATTCGGCCGAATTATCATTATATTATAACTCATTTGGACACGTCATTACCACAATCAAATAAACATTTCGAGCAAAGAAAGGAAGAATTGAACGAGAAGCGCTCTATTTACCAACCAGCACAGAAATTTTCACAGGGACCGACGCAGGTAAGAATTTAATCTGTGGTTTCTCTTTCTTTCTATACCTGTATAGTATAGGTCTTTGCTTCCCTTTAGTTTTGCTATTTTCCCACAATATAGCGGATATCAAGTTTGTGTTTGTACATGCTATGCAATATGCATACGAATCGCTTATTAGATTGAAAATCAGACGGGCAAACAATTAAATGTCATCCAATAAACAGCACCATCTGTTATACATATCAACATAATGAACATTCAGTTGTAAAACTTAATTCTTGCAGACCATTATAAGTTTATAACATAAGATAAACGTCTTTATATTGTATATACAACCAAAGCTCTTAAGGTTCTGCTGCTGTTAGGAACTACAAAGTAGTCAAAAGTTGATTTCTTTGTAGGTTGAGGTATTGGGCTAAGTTTTGGAAACCGAACGATAGTTCGTGCAAGAATTTTGTTACAGACCAAATTACAACGCTTTTCTACACCCGCCATGCAATTCTTAAAGTTGTTCCCGTTCCATGAGCTTTCAGTACTTTATGTTTTCCCATCTGATCACCAAATGTAGTTCAGGAATTAGCATATATAGTCTGCATTACCTGCCCCTTTGTATATTCAACTTATGCAGAATGTAGTATCTCATACATGAAGCCAGCTCGAAGAAAAAGTTATACTTTATAAGTATCAAAGTAATCGATTAAAATTTCCCGATGAAACACTTTTTAGATACCTGGTTGACTCACAGTTAACATCGCATCGCCCATGAATTCAATGATGACTTCTATATTTTTACCATTGAAGTAATTAGCATATACAGCAAGTGAATTATGACGTCATCCTTCCTTGAATGTGTGTACTGATAGTAAATATTGTAGAAATCCGAGGTAGAGGATTGTTTAGAACGTTTTACCACTGTTCTGTATTGCTCGTTTACGATTTTGCATAGCCATCTGATTTTGACTTGAATGAACGTAATATTTGAATTTATATTTATGCCATTGAATTGAAAAATTGGAACTAAGTTCGCAGGCGTAAGGTGAATGGAAGCTCTTCGGCATGCAGGAAACATTAAAACCGACCGACTGTTAAAATATTGTCTTAACTGTTGTTTTTAACAAAATCAGTAACAGTAGAACCATAACCAATGCACAAAACACACACATCTGTATACAAATTGACTACATAACATGGCGTTATTCGTTTGAAACAAGAAATTTCTTCGAACTTTGTGTCTTCGGAAGCGTAGTTCATGTTTCAAATTGGTAAATGTTAAATGTGACGTGACAAATGATCAAATTGGTGAATGTTAAGTGTGACGTGACAAATGATCATATTAGTAAATGTTAAGTTTGACGTGACAAATGATCATATTGGTAAATGTTAAATGTGACGTGACAAATGATCAAATTGGTAAATGTTAAATGTGACGTGACAAATGATCATATTAGTAAATGTTAAGTTTGACGAGACAAATGATCAAATTGGTAAATGTTAAATGTGACGTGACAAATGATCAATTGGTAAATGTTAAATGTGACGTGACAAATGATCAAATTGGTAAATGTTAAATGTGACGTGACAAATGATCAAATTGATAAATGCGATCATATTGGTAAATGTTAAGTGTGACGTGACAAATGATCAATCAATGTGAAGTGTGACGGGACAAATGATGACATTGGTAAATGTTAAGTGTGACATGAAAAAATGATGAAATTGGTAAATGTAAAGTTTTATATGACAAATGATCATATTGTAAATGTTCAGTGTGACGTGCCAAATGATCAAATTGGTAAATGTTAAATGTGACGTGACAAATGATCAAATTGATAAATGCGATCATATTGGTAAATGTTAAATGTGACGTGACAAATGATCAAATTGATAAATGCGATCATATTGGTAAATGTTAAATGTGACGTGACAAATGATCAAATTGATAAATGCGATCATATTGGTAAATGTTTAGTGTGGCGTGACAAATGATCAAATTGGTAAATATTAAGTGTGACGTTACAAATGATCAATAAATGTGAAGTGTGACGGGACAAATGATGAAATTGGTAAATGTTAAGTGTGACATGAAAAAATGATGAAATTGGTAAATGTAAAGTTTTATATGACAATTGATCATATTGTAAATGTTCAGTGTGACGTGCCAAATGATCAAATTGGTAAATGTGATCATATTGGTAAATGTTAAATGTGACATGACAAATGATCAAATTGGTAAATGCGATCATATTTGTAAATGTTAAGTGTGACGTGACAAATGATCAATAAATGTGAAGTGTGACGGGACAAATGATGAAATTGGTAAATGTTAAGTGTGACATGAAAAAAATATGAAATTGGTAAATGTAAAGTTTAATATGACAAATGATTATATTGTAAATGTTTAGTGTGGCGTGACAAATGATCAAATTGGTAAATATTAAGTGTGACGTTACAAATGATCAATAAATGTGAAGTGTGACGGGACAAATGATGAAATTGGTAAATGTTAAGTGTGACATGAAAAAATGATGAAATTGGTAAATGTAAAGTTTTATATGACAAATGATCATATTGTAAATGTTCAGTGTGACGTGCCAAATGATCAAATTGGTAAATGTGATCATATTGGTAAATGTTAAATGTGACGTGACAAATGATCAAATTGGTAAATGCGATCATATTTGTAAATGTTAAGTGTGACGTGACAAATGATCAATAAATGTGAAGTGTGACGGGACAAATGATGAAATTGGTAAATGTTAAGTGTGACATGAAAAAAATATGAAATTGGTAAATGTAAAGTTTAATATGACAAATGATCATATTGTAAATGTTCAGTGTGACGTGCCAAATGATCAAATTGGTAAATGTGATCATATTGGTAAATGTTAAATGTGACGTGACAAATGATCAAATTGGTAAATGCGATCATATTTGTAAATGTTAAGTGTGACGTGACAAATGATCAATAAATGTGAAGTGTGACGGGACAAATGATGAAATTGGTAAATGTTAAGTGTGACATGAAAAAAATATGAAATTGGTAAATGTAAAGTTTAATATGACAAATGATCATATTGTAAATGTTCAGTGTGACGTGCCAAATGATCAAATTGGTAAATGTGATCATATTGGTAAATGTTAAGTGTGACGTGACAAATGATCAAATTGGTAAATATTAAGTGTGACGTTACAAATGATCAATTCATGTGAAATGTGACATGAAAAATGATGAAATTGGTAAATGTTAAGTGTGACATGAAAAATGATGAAATTGGTAAATGTTAAGTGTGACATGAAAAATGATGAAATTGGTAAATGTTAAGTGTGACATGAAAAATGATGAAATTGGTAAATGTTAAGTGTTATATGACGAATAATCATATTGTGAATGTTTAGTGTTATGTGACAAATGATCAATAAATGTTAAATGTGACGTTATAAATGATTAATAAATGTTAAGTGTGAAGTGACAAATGATCGAATTTTTTTATGTTCCCAAACCTCGTGTTTGTTTGAATGTCATGTGCTAGGATTTAACAATACATCACAACATTCAGAAATACAAATGTATGCTCCTCCATCAAAATGTAACTTCCAGTATCGTCGATACAACAAACACTTCCGGGTTTAATAAAAATATAATCTTCTCTATTCATGTTTATACATGTATTTTCAGAGTAAGAGAATGCCTGACGATGAAGCCTTCTCAAATGATTACCAGGTATGAGTTCGCTGAGCAATGTCATGTGACAATCGTAAATACATCAGGGTTTTTGCTTCTCCATGGAAACATGTTTAGATATAGATTGTATACTAAAGCGTATTTGTATTAAAGCAAAACGGGGAGCTTTAACGATATTCATACACATAACTGAAATAATCTTACGTCAGTGATTCAATAGACCGGAAGTATAGCGGAGAAATACATGGTCAAAACATAGCCTTATCATATCAATTACTAGTAAATGAAATAAGAGGGTCAAGATGGCCCGATATCGCTCACATTTCATCCACTGTTCACTCATTAAAACATTGTTTTGAACCGGTGATCTAGTCCTACATATAAATAAGAAAAACATTCTGACAAAATTTGGTGAAGATTCAATCAAAATCATGAAAACTACAGCATAGACAAGGTTTTCCCAAGATTTGACCTCGTGACCTAGTTTTTGACCCCCCAAATGACCTATGTTCGAATTAAGACAAACATTCTGACAAGGTTTGGTGAAGATCCAATAAAAACTGTGACATCTACAGTGTTAACAAGGTTTTCCTAAGATTTGACCTCGTGGCCTAGTTATTGACCCCCAGATGACCCATAGTTGAACTTAACGGTTATATCATTAAAACAAACAATTTGACAAAGGTTGGTGAAGATCCAATAAAAACTGTGACATCTACAGTGTTAACATGGTTTTTCATAAGATTTGACCTAGCGACCTAGTTTTTGACCCAAGATGACCCATGTTCGAACTCGTCCAAGATACTATGTTTGTTTTTGATAGGAAATAACCCATTATCAAACGTGACCTATATATTATTGAAATAAACATTCTGACAAAGTTTCATGAAGATCTAATCAAAAAAATGATTTCTAAAGTGTTCACAAGGTTTCCCTTATTTGGCCCTGGTGACCTAGTTTTTGACCCAAATGGCCCAATATCGAACTCGTCCGCAATGTTGTCAATATTAATATTCGGATCCAATTTTGGTAAATTTGAGCTAAAAATGTGGCCCCTAGCGTGTTCACAAGGTAACATTTGACGACGCACGACGCGGACGCCGGACGAAGACTGATCAGAAAAGCTCACCCTGTCACGTTAATTCGGAAGAGGCTGCTAAACACAGGTTTAACTGTACATAAACTGATCACAGCTAGACCCTTAGTATTCGCGATCATAAGATTGATTTGTTTTGTAACCGAACTACGGACAGCAATGTCGTATCGACTTTAATGTACTTTGTTTTAATAGTTGTAACAATACATTCAATTCATGATTTTTTTCAGGGGACATCAAAGCAACAAAAATAAAGTTGATCGCTACTAGTAAAATCGTGAGGCTCACAAGTGGGAAATGGGAAGGTTTAGGCCATTTGAAGAATATTTACACCAAAGAAATTTTCCATGAGCCTTTGGTATGTTAGAAGTAGTTGCCTTACATTGTCTTTATACCACGTGACCAGAGAAACACATCGTCTTCTATTTCGAATCGAAGCTTATTGCAGAAGATAACGCTTAGTAAACTGCAGTTGACTTTTAGTCTTACTTATCAAAAGTTGGCACTTTGTACCACCTCGGTGTTAAACCCATACTTTCTAGTCCATAGGGTGACCCTAATATCGAAGTGTCACTGTACATGTTGTCTTAAGCATTCAATTGAATCGTATTGTGACACATTGTTTTTTTAACATGTAGGGTGCCAAACGATGGAGCAATGATTTGTACTTTGGTCTACAGAGAATTGCCAGTATGAACCACTCTTGTATAGAACTTTGCACGAGAATTCCAGACAAGTAAGTTTATATGGCCATTTATAAATATAAACATTACAATTCTAGTTGTTGTCAATACACGCATTATGCAATTAAACCGACTCCCAAGATATAAAGCATACGTCTAAAGCAGTTACAAATCTTATCACATTACAAAATTACGTACCCATGCACCAATAGCTGGTTTGTTTTGTTGTGGAAGTGCGCAATGACGTACAATTTAATTCAATGTGTTCATGCACACGAAGCGACTTTACCTAAAACGCAGACAATTTAAACTAGAAAATTAGCTTGCCAAGCATGTTTTGTTCTTTGACGCAAACTATCCAGTTACAGAGTTATTTCATAAACTACGTGTTGATATGAAATTATCCTACCATCAAGTTGTTGCCTTTGTCTTTGCTTATTCGGGTTTAAAGAATTATTTTAAGTGAATACATTTGATGGTATGAATGTATTGAACTCGTGTAACTGAATAATCTATGGATTGAAAAAGGTTACCTTCATCTGCGACCTTGACAGTGTTATTAGAGAGCTTTTTGGAAAGTTAGATGAACATGGAACAGTAGTTTTTGTTATTTTTTTATTGTAAGATACAATGAAGATTACAGTGCATGTCCTTTGGATATTTGTGTCTTTTTTAAACAATAAAATATAAATAGAATTGAATGTTGACAATTTTCTACAAGAAACATTGTTGTGTAAACAATTTACATAGCAAGGGCGGATTTGAAGGGGGTTAATCAGGGATCCTTAATTAGAATGAAACACTTTTATTTAGAAACAAGAGAAAGCAAGTCTGTCTTTAACCTTATCTTTCTCAGCAAAGATACGTCTATGAAATGGGTTCTGAGCGTTTAAAAATAAACACTTCCATATCAAACAATTCAATGCAAACATGTTTGATGTCTTTAGAAATATTTATTCGAAGACTAGGAGACAATTTGGTATACATAAAATATATACAAAAATGTACATGTATTAACAACATTCACAGGAAATAATTACGATCTTATGATCTGTCAAAAACTCAAAACCCATTGGAGATGCAATAATTTCCACTGAGTCGGCATATGTTTACCAACATAATTGTAATCAATTAACGATGTCTGCTAAACCGTTAACTTTAGTTCACTCAACAAACAAAGTTTATGTCAAATATTGTTAAGTATGCCGCAGTATAGATTTTTTTGTACTGGTTTAAGTAAGCATATGCTTTTGGCGACTTTACAAGTACAAAAATATACTATTACATAAAGTCAACATTTTAACAAAGGTCTTCATTCGGAGGTCAGTATACACCCGATTACAAAGTTTGAGGAGGTGATATACTGGAGTCACTATGTCAGTCCGTCGATCCGTATGCAATCTGATAAGTTTGTGGAGCGAATTACTTCTTTAAGCGATTGCAATGAAAATACGTCATCACAATGAAGTGTAGATGTACCGTGCCCAGTAATCCACACAATCGAAAGGTATATACGTACATTGTACGATCGAATTTTTAGTGTCAAAGCGGTCGAAGGGATATCAGTCACTTCTCTGATAAAGCCAAAGTTTTGTTGTAAATAACAGTTTTTAAAAGAATTCTTCACATGGACGACTATTATTCAGAGGTGGCCGCTAGCATAGGTTCGACTGTATGTTATTTTATATCTACATATCAAATTCCCCAGATTGGCCGTGTCAGATGAGATGCTGAAACCATGTTTTAGATGCTAACAGACTGTTCATCGTTGACCACAAGATCCTATCTGATCTTGTGTGTAAAGACAAAGAAAAGGTAAATGAATACAAGCATATTTTTGGAAAGTGAACTATAGTACAGCTGTCTATAGCAACCACTAGCTCGGCGCGCATGAATGCATTTTGATGCAGACCGAAGTACTACGTTTTTCTTCATCCACCATACAATTGTTAAACTAGTTCCTGTTCCTTATTGCAGTGCAAGTCTGATGATTTCTTACATTTGTGTGTGATTTTTGAAAAAAAGTTAATTATCTAATTATAGGAATGTGCTCCAATAGCCTTGTTCTTCGTCAATGGGAAGCAACAACTGCTTCCTATAGCGATACAGTTGTTCCAAGAGCCAAGCCAAGACAATCCGGTATGTTGTTATACAATTATTGATTTTAAGCATTCGACCTTGACCTTTTATTTCGAAATATGATTGAAACCTTATCTGGTAACTAGTTACATGCATTTGTAAAATGATTGTCAAAAGGATAATAGTGTGACTGTTGCAGGTTCTACCCAATTATCCACCATATACCTGGCTAACAGCCAAAATGTGGTTCAATAACGCTGATGCTTGTGTGCACCAATCATTGACTCATCTCGGTAAGTTTTTACAATTTTATTCATGTGAGATGTCAAATAAACGGTGTACATTGAAACCTCATAAAACGATCGCTTAATTTTAGGACCGTACTTAATATTCAGACCATCTCTTCAAAGTTGTATAAATGTATATTTCCTTTTTTTAGAATTCGCACAGATATTCAGCTAACACTAGAAAATAAGCAATCGAGTGGTCATTTTTGCAGGATTTACACACATACTGATGGAAGGTGTTGCCGTGGTAACCAACAGGCAGCTAGCACAGTAACACCCTTTGTTCAAACTGCTAGCTCCTCATTTCTTGTACCTGATTGCAATCAACAAGTAAGTTTTTTGTTCTGTTTTGAGTGAATGTTGCTGGACAAAAACATGTTTGGAACTGTAAAGCTAAAATGATTTCTTGTGTGAATGTTGCTGGACAAAAACATGTTTGAATCATGTTTATAGGAACTGTAAAGCTAAAATAATTTATTGTGTTACTATAACGCCAGCTCAGTACATAGAATACTCATTGAGGTGTTGCATTTCCGTGAGAAAGCTTTTCTGCCATTTTGAAGTAAATTTGCTATGTGATGATTTCCTTGTACCTCCGTCCGGCCGTATGCGGTTAAGTCATTTATTGAAAGCAGCGTCTTGTTTCCAATGGATTTAAAACGTAAAAGTCACTGTTACAATTCACTAGATCAGCATTACATAATATTTAAGCTATTTGAAGTTGAAGTACCTCTTAGAATGCGTCTTGTATTCGTGTTCATATCACCATGGCAACAACTAGCAATTTTGTAATCAACCAACTAACTAGCCTCCTTAATATGTTCTCAAATTTAACTACGTCTTACATTGTTTTAAATAAATACAGTCGAGCATTTGAAGTACTTATATCGCCCGGTGGCTGGATTGACAAGACAATGAAAGTTGGTAGTAAGGGAGTACTTGCAATTCTTAAAAGAGGGTACTTTTCTTTTTTGTGGTTTGCCGTTATCAGTCTTCATGAAATATTCACTGAAGTCTTTCTTATTTTATTGATATATTCTTTAAATATAAATATGCTTTCATAAGCCCTTACTCGCTAAACAGCAAATACAACACTATGGCCTCTTCTGACACCATAAAACACTGTAATGGTATTCTCACATATACAGTTGATGGTATGTTTAAACAACACGCAGCAATATTTGACGTCAATCTGGATTTACGTACATTTCAAATTTTGATTATACACGTGCAATGTTCCGTAAACTTACAGAATGAATATTTGGAGAATGGATGTTGAAGGGACGTTGCCAGAAGATCTCAAAAGGAGAAAAGTATGTCATCTTCATAACTATCAAAATGGTCAATGTATAAACAGCCTTAGAGGAAGTAATATAAATACATGTAGTATGTTTTGTTAAAACCGTATTTAGACCATAAATATAACAATAGGAAGGATCTTTAATTGTTGACGAGGGAGTTAACACGTCACTAAAAGTAAATATTGCTTTATCTGAGTCGCTAAAATCCCATTGTCTGATACACACGGTAGCTGACTACACTCCGAACGCACAAACTACATACGTGTTCGTAGAAGTGGAGTCAGCAACCGTAGTCATGGTATCCGACCATGGCAACGACCATTCAATAATAAAACAAGAAAGAGTCCCGATAACACAAATGTCACCATGGATTGAATGTTATATAATTGTAAAACGTTTTTGCCATGCTAACACAATATTTTTTACCAGGTATACGACCAGAACGTGTTGCCTGGTTACCATTTCCGTGACGACGCCTTGCTGTTGTATGATGCCATCAACAAATATGTTAAGAAATATGTGGATCTGTATTATGGTGAGCAATTATAATATTTATTTGATGTATGTGATAAAAATGTTAGTAGAGACGAAACAACAATCACCTGAAAGAATGAAGGTGTCTAAGTCTATGCATAAAGATACTTAATCTTGAATTCTTAAAGTTTGTGTGTTTGGATGCTCCCTAACCTAGACCTGTCGAAACATCTTTCGAAAAAAATGACAAATCTCGATGTATTTGTTTCGACCATTGGTGCATATTTTCTACGATGTTTTTGTTTGTACATAAAACTCGTACACAGGCGTATTACTAATCTAAATGCATTTGAATGATCCAGGTATGCATTTTACCGAAACGTATAAAATTATGTGAGCATATTACAGATACTCAGGATAAGATCATCGGCGACTGGGAATTACAAGGCTGGGGAACCGAGCTGGTTTTAGCGAGAGACCAATGAGGCTGTGGTCTTTTGGTAATACGAGATAAATATAGTATAGTATAGTATCATTTTAATATAAATACAAATTACTAAACAGAAAGTATATGAAAGAATGATATCCTTGACGATGGTATTTGGTGTTTCTTTAGCTGAAATGGGTCAGGATACTTCAGATACACTGCTGCTGAATGTTGACATGTATTTAAGGTAAAATCAAGCATTGCATAGGTGGTGTGTTTGCCGTTAACGTGCCCCAACATCAAACTACATAACATCAAATCATTCAATCATAATATTGAATTCGAGTTTACTTATATTGACATTTGTTCCAGGGAGTACCAGGAAATGGGAAGTTCACATCAAAGGATCAGTTGTACATTGCTCTGACTAGTATTATATATACATGCAGTGTAGGACATGCCGCGGCCAACTTTCCACAATATGATCAGTATGGGTTCGTGCCCAATTACCCACTAACACTTATGGGTAGACCACCTACAGATAAGGTTCAGTATACACATACATCCTCTTCATTTATACAAAAGTGTAATGCTTTCAGAATATCAAGAATATAATGGATACATCGCTAGCTATTCCCATGCATTTAATGCATGTATATTTATGAATATTGTCATGTAAACAGCACCATGTGAATTACTTACAAGTCACTTAAGTTGCATAATATATATAAAAATTTAATGTATGTGTATTATATATTACGTGACGTCAATTTACCAATCGATTTGTCTAGTCAGAGGTATGACCATGTGCATTATCATTACATTGCAGACACCACTTAAAGAAAAGGATATTTTGGATACATTACCCAACAAACCAACCACATTTGATGCCATGATTGTTACCAAGATTCTAAGTATGAAGGGTACGAACAGTTTGGGTGATTTTGAAGTACAGTACATCTATGAACCAGAAGCATTGAAAATTGTTGATGAGTAAGTTCGATGTAAATGTTTACTTAATAAAATTAAGCCAATGTGGAGCATTTTGTGGCATCGACACAGTATCTAAGTCTTTATTTAGTTACATTTATGTAGCACTGTACTTTGTAATTTTCAGCAAACAAAACTCTACAGAAATAAAACTGCTGTACTTATGATAAATACGAAAACAGCTAGTTATTGTATATTTTACATTATCTAGGCTTCGTGCAGACCTGGTGAAGATAGGCCAGACAATCAAAGAAAGGAATAAAGTACGAAACCCGCCATACCCATACCTAGAACCAGAAAACGTACCTAATGCTATCAGTATTTAGGTAGACACCTGGAGAATATGACTGCAATGTTCCCTGTCAACCACACATGTCTCTCCTTAGTACTAAATGTTTCTACTTTATTTACTTGATAGTCTACGTGATAAGGATTGAGAAATAAGAATGTGAAATTAGAATGTGGACTTCTTCATTGCATAAGAAATGTTCGTTTTATGTCTTACTGATACAGATGTCTGCTTGTTCACCGAGATGTTCGTGTATACATTGTACATGCGTTCTGGAATATAAGATGTGAGATGAATTGCCTGACTTAAAGAGACATATTGTGACGCACGTCAATTGAAATGCTTTCTTTGTTATGATGGTAAATGTCTGGAATTGGGTTAGTAGTGACATTTGAATTAATTGGTGAACTATTCCATATGACAGTCATTTTATTTGAATATTCATTATTCAATTAGTGAAGTCGACTAAAACCAGGTTAGGCAGAGATGTGGTAACTAGTGTAATCAAAGTACTGAAAGATCTAATGGAAGCTGAACATAGACTTAAATGGCAACATGGAAAGGGAACCAGTTTAACCTTTGCATGGCGGATGTAGAAAAAAATATACTTTGGTACGCATCAAAATTCATGCGCACCGAGAGAGTGACTGCTATGGAAAGCTAAACTTTCGCCCAGGTTCCAAAAAAAGAAAACAAGCCACTTAAGACAAATGTATCATGTCAACTTGTTAAAAGTAATACATCAATGGCTATCATGCTGCGATTTTGACATGAAAAACAAGTATTATATAAAGAAGCATTGGAGGACTGTTGTTTGAACATGTTGTTATGTAAACAATAATTTCTTTTCATGAACCAAGTTAGTTAGTACTTATTAGCATAGATTAAATTGAATGTGTTATCTTCATGTAACATTTATTGTACACAGTACTTAAATCAAATATTATGATTGATTCCTACTTTTAAGAGAGAAAGTGGCTGTTTTTTTTAAGAAATCTTTGTATAATTGGTTATGGGATTTTATCCTTTTTATATTTTAATGTATCTTGTTGTCTTGAACATAACATTTTCCATTATTTTCCGTTCAATACTTGCTCAATACGTATATAGTGTACGTTTTAGCATTATTTAACATTTTCATTTTAAATGGTTTCTGTTATTCTTTGAAATATCGAGTCTTCATACCCCAACAAGATGTGTAGGTCAGTGAGCTGTAATTTTTATCATAGAAGATTTAGGTTTCCACTTGACAATGTATACTGAATTTCCATGATTCAACAAATGAAGCAAATTACTTTTTATACTACACTCCATAAAAAATTAAGTTTACATATATGTAAAAGAATGTACGAGATATGATAATACTATCAGATGAATATATTCGGCATCCAGCAAATCACTATTGGAGGATGATTGGCCTATAGATATGTATACTGAAGACTTTTCTCTATATTGTACCAGATTCCTGCAAAAAATGATCAACGTCTGTATATTCCGTTTAGCATTTAGCAATGAAGGACAGTACAATTGATAGATCAAATCTCATGGAGAAACAATGTCATGATAAGTGTGTAACAACTTGGCTATTTAATGTTTAGATACTGTTTGGACCTGTTTTCATGTTTGCCTTTCCATTGACATTAAGTTGCTTTTCAAGTACTTACTATCCTATATTTAGCCAGACATTGGAACATCTCTGCACACACAATCATCATTGAGTACACGATGTCCCAAACAAAGAAAAAACAAAAAACAAATATAACTGTTCCATTGGATCGAAATGTATTGTAAACAAACTAATAATAAATGCATTTAGAGACCCGCCTTCGTGGTCGAGTGGTTAAGGACGCAGACTTCGAATCACTATAACCTCACCAATCACCGATAGAGGGTCGTTGGTTCGAGCCCCGCTTCCGACCAAATGTCTCTTTATGTGAAAAAGTAGGCAGTTGCTTACGGAGGATGGGAGTCTAGTACTGGTGCTTTCCAGGAGCGATGATTATGTGAACTGTCCGCCTCATATGACTCTGACTGTTGAAAGGGGCATAAAACCCGATGAAACAAACACACAAACAACTGCATTTAGACCATGGAAGAACGTGGTATCTTTGATGAACTACATATTCGACCGTGATAAGGATGTTAAGACCACTTCTATTGCTGAAATAATGGCGATAAGTAAACAGTCAGTTCTTGTTTTTCTCCTTCTTTGCATACTGCAAGGTGTGTTCTCAGCAGACTATGACGGTGATGTCGCTGAACGTCTGGATATTTTATTGGAGAGGATCGAGTCGTTAGAAGCAAGAGATGAGGCGAATAAAGCAAAGATTATGGAAATGGAAGAGGAGTTTAATATAAAACAAGCAGAAAATGATCAGCAAATATCTAGTTTGAAAATGAAAATGAATGATATGGACACAAAGTTTAAGCTGAAAGAAGCCATGTTGTTAAAACAGATTAATGAATTGAGGGTGATGTTGGTAGAACCAATTGAGGACGACAACCTGGGCGATCAGGTGGATCTAGAAGAAGAGACAGAACAACGACCATCAGTGAAAAGTATTAACAAACGACAAGAGAGCATTTCCAGAAAAGGTACATTTCAATATGAACAATATACACGTATTGTAACAATATAATTATATGTTTGCATTCTTTTTCTTTCTTCCGTTCGTATCTTTTACCGCCATCTGCATTTTATAAAAATGAATTATTTAACCCATGAGCGAATGAGTGAAATTCACTCTAACTGTCTATAATGTGTCTAAAAATACAAACACGAGTATTTATCAAATGTATACAAATTGAATAACGCATTTCCATCTTAGCTGGTTTATCGTCTTGTGTTCTTTTTATTAATATGATAATGACTGGAAGCGCATATTTACAACTAAGATATGTCGAACGAGTAAGTTAAGACGTACACTGCAACATAATTAGATATTACCATGTAGTATACAGAACTCAATGCCATTACATCATAGCATGACACTGTTGATGTCAGTCAATATTTAGTTCATTGTCCTATTTTAGATTTAGAACATGTAGTAGTTTGCGACTTATGAAGATATTCAGACAGTCCAAACGTAATCTACTGATACACAACAGCTAGTGCGCAGTATGTTAAGCGCAGTTCATGAAACCAGGTGTACATGCCGCTATTTGAATTAATGTCAAGGAGCGGTGGGTGGACAGTAGCAAGTGTGGGCTAGTTGTGGTCATGTGTTGGCTGCTGTAGTCATGTGTTGACTCGCTGTGGCCATGTCTCGACTACCGTAACCATGTATGAGCTAGTTATTGCTAGTTGTGGACAAGCTGTGTCCATCTGTGGACTGGCTTAGGCCGTGTATGGAATGGCTGTGACCAGGTTTGGATTGGCTGTGACCATATTTTGACTGAATGTGGCCATGTGTAGACTGGATGTGGCCAGGTGCTGACTGGTTGTTGTGTTCGCTGTCTATGGTCACGTGTTGGCTGTTTGTGGCCATGTATAGAATGACTGTGGTCAGGTGTGGACTGACTGTGGCCATATTATGGCTGGCTTTGACGACGTGTTTGTGGCTAGGTGTGGACTGAATGTAGCCAGATGTGGAATTCAAGCATCTGAATTGCCACTGTTACATTTTGTCAATTTGTTTACTTTCAGATCGAGAAAGTCCCGAGACCGAGGTCGCATTCTACACGACACATTCTGAACATGACATACATCACCTAGGAAGCAATCAGATTCTTATGTTTCAACAAGTGCTCACCAACATCGGAAATGCATATAACAACAACACGGGTGCATTCATGGCACCAGTGGATGGGACGTACGTCTTTCATGCGACCATTATGGGTATCGATACACATTCGGACAAGCACGCCAGTGCTTACTTCGATGTCAATGGTACCCACTACGCTAGATTTTACGTTACAGCATACGATCAATCGTCTCAGATGCTTGTCATAAATTTGAAGACTGGACAAGCGGTGAGCGTAAGAAATGGACAGCCAGATGAAGGCTTTGTTGGACAACATTATTCCACGTTTTCTGGATTTTTATTGTATCAGCACTTTCCATCCGGTGGTATTGTTGGTAAATAAAGAAAACAATTGTTTCTGTTAAGTTTATTACATTTTGTCAACATTTTATTATATGGTAAACCCAACCAGGGACACTATATTACAGTGTCCTTGACCTTACCAAACCTTACCAGTATCACATGTAACAAATAATTTGAAATAAAATACAATCGAACCTGTGTAAGCGCGTCCGAATGAAGACCATCCTGTGAGAAAAGGCCATCCTTCTAAAAATCCTCATTGTATGTTTGGACAAAATAACCCCCGAAAAAAGATCACTTATGAAGAAAGGCCACATTATATGTCTTTCTCAAGAGCGGCCTTTGTTCAAAGGTTTGACTGTGCAATCATGCGTCTGTAGCAGAATACGAAATGAACACAAATGGAGTAAAATACATAACGATTACTATATTATTATGACTTAATACTGGGATGGTCTAATAATGAAGTTGAAAAATATATTTGACAAGTACAGACTGTACACATATATAGCGGACTTTCATTTAAACAAAACAAAATGATAATGTTCTTATGATAATTAGCTAAATGTAAGATTATAACCATATCACACACGTAATTAATGCAGTAAAATCTCGTTTAGTGATCACCTCAGTACAAAAACCATTTCATTGAAATGACTTCTTAATTTCCGGTTGGATTTCAATATATTTCTCTACATTTCGACTTTATAATGTGGCCATCGCAATATTAATACCGATTTTAAACTAGGTCGGGCTGGTATTTTAACATCGAGTTTTCATGTACAAGTTTGTCCCAGTTCATTTTACATGTATACATATATGGTAAATTAAATCAGTAAGATAAGCATATTGTCGGTCTAGTTTACTTTCATGTAGTTAAAATAGTAATATCAAGGACTTATATACATGTGTATGTTTATAAGTCCTTGGTAATATTAAGTAGGTGTCCTAGTCTAGCTTGTATCAATTAACTTGCTTCTTAAATCTTCATTTTTGACATTTGGTTCTTTGTTGTAATTATAAAGCCTGGCCACGTGGTTACAAAACTTTAATTTTAAAAGATCAAATCTTGTATCTTGTCTTTTTTGTTGTCTCAAAGTTAACTATCATTAATAGTATTTATACATTAATTATTCTGAGATCATAATTGATCCGAATATATGTATTTGAACAAGAATCAGTTCTATCATTCCTTCCTTAATTAATTCTTTGAAAATGGAATGCTCGAAGGCTGTTCTTTGCTGTGTATGCTCATAAAAATATAGGGTTGTCAGGTATGATAACTGTCTTATAATTCTTGAAAGCGAACGGAAATGTAAAAATTACCTTTTCTATGACCAAATAAAGGAGAAAATTAGGGTAGGTCGGGTAAGTCCTTGGTCAGTGGAAACAGATTTTTATTCAGGTACCGGATGTAACCGGATACTGTATTTTAGTATCACCAAAAGTATTAATCAATGCTTCCACTTTCGTTTTACCATGACAGTACAGTGATTATCGTATTTATTGGTAAGTTTACTTTTTATTTATGAAAGTTGATTTGATATAGATTATTTATAACTATTGCATTGATTGTCATGGTTGGATTAACCACAGGAACCTGTTATTCAATGATATTTTTTTTCTATACGTAGGTAACTTTTTATTGAGTATAATTTTTTTTTTGATTGAATAACAGGTTCCTGTGGATTAATAGACAAATAAATAAAAATGATTTGTCACTTGTAGATTTTAAAAAGAATAGACTTAAATTCTTAATAAAGTACTGTATAAATTGTACAATTTACTCATTTAGTTAACCTTAATTAAGGCTTATCTAGTTAGATATTATCTCTATTGCAGAATTCGTTTAAGTTAGCTGAGATGCTTAGCACTATTATGCATATAACTGAGTGACATACAAACACAATCGTGTACTGAAATTGTGAATTTGGGAAAGTTCCCAAACTTTGTTCCAA
This sequence comes from Lutraria lutraria, assembly GCA_964023205.1. Lineage (NCBI taxonomy): Eukaryota > Metazoa > Mollusca > Bivalvia > Venerida > Mactridae > Lutraria > Lutraria lutraria. Next base: position 2,878,790 of record OZ026833.1, read on the forward strand.
ATAGTTTATACATGTATCTATTTGAGAAAGTATATATGTACATCATTACAATATATGTTCCAATTTTTAGCTTTGTGAAGAATTCAGAACATTTCATGTCATTTGATTTACTATGCAGATAACTGTCTGATATAGAATCCATGACTTGTGTTGTGTGTAGCATCTTTAAAACTTCTTATTTGTCTTGAAAAGTTTAGGTGTAAACAAAATTGTTTCTGGTTACACACGACCTGGACTATTTTATCCCTGCATACAACCCTAGATTATTTATTGGGCCAGAGGAATGGAAAAATGAATATCTCACTTTTCTATACCTATACACACACTTTCAAGAGAAAAAAGTAATATTGATTCTTATTTTGTGGATAAGATCTACAATAATAATTATGATAATAAAGAAACTTTTTTATCTTAAAGTTATAGAACTGTCATTGTTGTATTGACCATAAAGTTCTCTGTATATAAAATTCATGCAGAGTAATAAATTCAATATTGAGTGTAGTTATGTCCATGAGTAGAAATCACCAAGATTTTCTCTATTGTAATTTTTCAATCAGTATTCTTCTTTTATTGTAAGTGCATTTTTTAAAAAGGCGGATGTCAATACATTAAAACAGTTAGAATAATCCCACAGTTAAACAATGGCATGTCTAAAAATTATAGTTTAAAGATAAATATATGCCAATAATTAGTTAATTGATAATTAATGTATCAAGCTGTTTAATTGATTTGTCATAGTATCGTTGTATGTAGGTTGTATCTCATTTAAATGGAAATCTTGTAAGATAAATGATGATGTAACATGTTGTTTGATTGTTCATAATATTGCATAATATCTCTTAAATGTCTCTCACTTTGCATTGAGACTATCAGCTGGTTGCTAAGGAACTGACGAGTCATGGTTTGGTGACTTCTGTGTACTTGTTTAAAGTTCTGTTGTACATATATATAAGATACTTGTTGATATAAAACAACATAAACCATGGCACAGTCTGGTGTCATATAATTATCTTACATACGTGACTCTATATAACACTGTCAAACTTGTGTTAACTTTAGTATCACCTGTGTATGAAGACTGGCTAAGCTTCAAAGACCAGCGGTCTGTTTCTTTGATATATCATCTGAGATAGCAGCTAGATTTAAAACTAAAACATCTTCCTTATAAATGCATTTCACATTAACATTTGTATATTGATAACAGATGATAACTTATCTCCGAAACAGTTAAGGCTAAAAAAATTGCTCGTTAGAAACAGGGTAGGTAGTTTGGGCTTTTTTTGGGCTCTTCAATATGTATAGAGAAGTAAGAAATGTTAGAAAGTGGATGAATCATTCCTTTAAGCCATATAAGATGCATAGGGTTGTTGGGAAAAATAAAAGTAGGACTGGTCGGGTAAGCAGCAAAAAATTCTTTGTAAATGCCTAATAGGATAAAATATATTTTATTTGCGAACAAGGTTAACAAAACTTAAATTTGAAAGTACAACCTTAGTTCAGATATGTATTATGTTCAATACAATAACTTGCAGTTTAGTTTATCATTGAAATATACCTTCATTTAAGACCTCTTTGTTTACTATACTGAGAGTGGTTGTTATAGGCAGGTGTGACTATACTGTCACTATACATGTATATGAATAAATATGTCTTTTTTCGCTATGACTCACTGTCCTGTGACATTTTACACTGTAAGTTTATAACATAAAACATTATATATTTGTCACGGTTACTGGATCCAATTTAATGTACTTGACAAAGTTAATACTACTCAATTATGTCAGCTGACATCAGACATACAAGTGAATAGAATATCCATCACATTATGTGTATTGGTCTATCATATATTGTACTTGAATACATTAGTATATTGTATGTATTGTATTGTTTTATTTTCTTACTTGCAAACTGTGTGTATGATTTCTTATTCAAAGAAATAAAATACTTGATGTAAACATATGATAGTTATGTTTAGTATGATGTGTTGCTTGGATATTAAGGATTTATGTCAGTATATGTATTTTTTCATATTTAACATATTTTCATGAAATTTGGTGATCTGTATAATTATTAGACAAAAACTGTTATGTTTAAAAGCTTGCATGGTTACAAAAATGTATTTATGTTTTTTTTGTTTTGATCGAGTTTTATGCCCCTTTTCAACAGTCAGAGTCATATGAGGTGGACAGTTCACCTTACCATTGTTCATGGGAAGAACCAGTACTAGACTCCCATCCTCCGTAAGCAACTGCCTACTCTCTCACATAAAGAGACATGGCCGGCAGCTGGCTTCAAACCACAACCCTCCATCATTGAGAGGTTGCAGTGATTTGAAGTCAGTCACCTTAACCACTCGACCACGGAGGCGCCCGGTCCACAAAATTGTATTTAGTCATGTGAATGAAACTTCTGATATCAGCTGTGTCAATACTAAGTGAACAGCACTGGATTACCTTAGCCATCTTCATTTTGTTGTTAATAACAAGTAATGGGAAATATTAAATCAATGTAATATAATGTTTATTTCTGGTTACATGCTCAAAAAGGGAAGGTAGCTTTAAGACTTTTTTTTATTATCATTCATTCTTGGAATCATGCTGAAAGGTGAAAAAGGTAAGGAAGTGGATGTTCTGTTTTGGGTATAGGGGAAAATCAGGATTGGTAGGGTAACTAGAAACAAATATATTTTACTCCTTTAATATCTGTATACAATGTACCTGTCTGTCTACAGTTCTACACCATATCATATAATACACATTATGTATAGGTATATACCAGGGTTCTCAATAAGTTTGTGGTCAACAGGCCCAAAAGCTACACCAACAGGGGGGTCCGGGCATTTTCTAGCAATATTTTATAACTTTTGAGATTCCTAACTCGCCAAAACTCATTTTTAAGTGGTTAAATTGGCCTGCAGCCTGCTGTTATTGAGAACCCTGATATACCCATTTATAAATTGTTAAAACTTATGTATCAGTGTTTTCTAATGTTTAGTAATTTGAGCAATTCATCAACATTTATTTGTCTGTTGTTTAACGGCCCAGTCAACAGCTATAGTCACTTCAACAAGGTCATCTAGGCATTTATATCCCTACTCTTATTTTGAACAGCTTTTCCTGGTTCTTTCTCGTGCCCAGTGTAAAGCACCAATAAACACCACACTGTAGTTTTCTAGACACAGTGTTTGGCTTGTTAGTTGGGATTGGGACACTGAAAAGCATCCCTGAGAAATGTGGTGCCGTAAGGCAGGGTCAAGCTTTGAACCCATGACCTTCCATTCAGTAGTCCAGTGTGTTACCGCTAGACGACCAATCATCCCAATTTATCTCTATTGATGTTGTAACTACGTGATATTAACACAATCAACAAGTGTTAATATATGTCACTTTTCCGTTATCTTACGGTGGGATAGTTTTAAATGATTTTTATCACCAGGTCATCATAGCTTCTCTCATCATTTACGTAACTGACTGTGTCGCTTTAATTGATGACAATTTGGTTATTTAGTGTATCACTATTATTAAATTCTTTCATAAAGTTTAGTTACATTTGTTAAATAAAGGTTAAGAATCAGGAATTAAGCTTATTCCACTGCAGAAATCTTAAGAAAGGAAACAGATTCTGAGAGAATTTGTAAACACTGGATAGTTGTTAGTTTAATCTTGATTTGATCATTAGTAAGTTGATGTAATTGATTGTAAATGGATGTAATTGATTGTAAAAGGATGCAATTGATTAGTAAATGGATGTAATTTGTATGTGAATGTAAATGATCTATATGTGAGTGTAATTAATATTTAAGTGAATGTTATTTAATTGCAAATGAAAGCAGCTGATATATTCTATTGATTTATTTAAAAGTTCATTTGATTTCAGATATTTTTACTAAAGATAACAACAAAGTTGGACAAACAATAATAAAACAAAGCACAACCAGGCAAGAAACACTTCAATCTGTGCTCTTTTAATCTATACTAGGAAATTTATTAAAATACTGAGACTGATCAGAAGTATGTGTTAATTGTCGGCGACGGATAATTTAGCATTCTGTTTGTGAACCTCCAAAATGCCGTCGGATAATCATGATGAAGTTCAGCTTGTTAGGGATGAAACATCCCCGCTGATTGGGAGTGGTTCATATTCTGAAACTGAAACAGCCATCACAAGCCATATACAACATAGGTCTGCAAGTAGAGCTTCACGCTGTGACCTTGAAAATTCAGATGAGCTCACAAAATCGCTGGAGTATAAGCTTCTTACGTCGTCTGGTAACCATATTGTTGTTCGTTCCGGAGAATTTCCTCCCGAGGAACTTACTGCTAATACCACGTAAGTCTATCGTATACATTCTATAATAATTCAGGATTCTCAATTGACTCCTTAAAAGGGTATTTTGACTCTCAAATTTAGCATTTAACAAAGCTTCTGGGAATTTGTACCAAAGGGTTAAATGTACTTTATGTCAGTAGACAATTAAGTTGACCCTTTAAACAATCATCAGTTGAGGGTAATTTTTGAGCGGATCATTTTTATTTTTTTATGATAATCTAAACTATAATATTCATGACCACATTTTAAAATTGAATGGAAAATTTGTGGATATCTGCTGAGGTGGATTGGAAAGTTACTGGATTGACAATTTATTACCTTGTTTAGTCATCAGAAACATTTCCTTGAATTAATGAATGCATGTCTTTTGTGAGGTATCATAATTACTGCATAATTGTGTTGTAATCTAGGACACACTAGATAAGGCCATCCTTAAAAAGTATATTGTTTGGGCTTACACTACCTACTCACCAAAAACGGTCCTACCCAAGTTTTTTGGTCTCTTTGATAAAAACTTTTTTTTATACAGTATATAAATAACATTTTGAGAGGTATTTTGGGTTCAATGTAAAAGATAAATTTTAAAATAAATTTCCTACCTACCTACCTACCCACTGTAAGTTCTCTGAGTAAAGTTACTGCAAACAAACATTGTTTTAGGGTTGGCCTTATTGTGTGGTTTGTATATATATGACTCATAAGTATATAAATACATCTTAATATATGACTTCTGTCATAGTTTCCACCAAAAAAAGCAGTATTTTTCTACTTAATTGGCACACAAGAGTGTTATTCCTGACTGAGCAGACCTTGCAGTATTTCAGTTTGTTGATCCCAGTTATTAGCATTTAATGTTGCTATTGTCTGTTGAAGTTCTGTTCTGTTCTGTTGGTTTGATAAAAAAATAAAACCATTTCACATAGTTTCTTTCTCACATGTTTCACTGAAAAAGTTTCCTGAAACATAAAAAAGCAGAATTGAGATTCGAACCTACTATGACCTTTTGTTTAGTAGTCTAGGGCATTACTACTAGACCACCAGTCAACCCTTGCTCACCATTGAACAAGTTTATCTGGATTGCTGTCCATATGTCATCTCAATGACCCACTTGAACAACATACTGTGGCAAGCCACATACATCAAGGGGTATTTAAGAAGTTCATGATTTTATTGTAATATTTCAGGAACATGGAATGTTTGATGCATTTACTGAAAGGTATGGTCGGAACGGGAATCTTGGCCATGCCAATCGCTTTCAAAAATGGAGGATTATGGGTAATGTCTACATAATTTTGGTCAACTTTGAGACAACATGAAAATATTGTAAAAAAAATCAAACATCATTTTGCTTTACTTACACTAGACTGTGGGCCAAGGTCAAGTATGGAAATAGCACTCTTTGTAACAACTACAGTTCATCACACTTTGTTAAAGTCATGACATGCTGATGAAAATATCACTTACTGTTTGATAGAACTATATATTTTATAGTTTGTTTAGTTGATTTAATGTCATGTTACATAATTTGAGGTTGGCTGCTCAAGTGATCCATACCAGTTTGATACATAAACATATAGTCCAATACACTCAAACCCCTTCAGAGCAGCCCTTTCTTGAGCAACAACCTCCCTTAAACAACAGCATGATTTTTCCAAACTGTATCATTTAATTATTAATTTAACCCAAAGGGTGTTGCTTTGGAGATGTATATGCAAAATGGTTTACAAACAGGCCAAAAGCTGTACAATGTTTTTAGTTATCAGCTACACTATAAAGTTTGCCTTTAAAGGTATGGTAATTTTATATTTTAGGTGAGTTTTGCTGTCATTCTGACCATTGGTGCTATATGTACACACTGTATGCACATTTTGGTAAAATCTGGTAATGAACTTTGTAAAAGGTGAGTTGCTAGGTTATAGTGTTCTAGAAATAGTATTTTTTATCTTCTGCGCACAGATATTTTCTTATATATCTTTATGATGGGGCAACCAGAAAATTATACTTAAAATAAGTTGTGGAACGTGCATTTGGGGCCTCCATGGTTGAGTGGTTATGTCCTCTAACTTGTAATCACTAGCCCCTCACCGTTGTAAGTTCAAATCCAACCTGGGACCAGACAAATTACACATGTGAGGCAGCTGTTCAGCTAGCTAGTTGATGGTTCTTCCCAGGGGAACACCTAGGATTGCCCTCGTCATTTAGGCTGGAAGTCGACAAATGACCCTGACTGTTGCTGTAGCGTTAAACCATGATGAAAGAAAGGACTTTGCATTGTATCAGTTGTTCATACATATTTTGTGTCATTTCCTGTGAATTTATTTATTGATTATTTAGAAAAGTCAAGAAGGTGTTCTTGTTATAATGCTGCAGAAAAGCCACTTGTATGCTTACTAGGAAAATTTTAGTTCCATATTCTTGGTGGTATGCAATATTTCATGTTAGAATTTGATTAGATTAGTAATTTAAAATAAGATTAATTTTTAGCAAGATTTAATAAATTTTGTATTTTAATGTACTCATGTATCTTACAGAACTGGTGAATATCATTTAGATTATGCCAGCGTTATGGAGAAAGCTATCTCTACGAGCTCTGGTCGAATAGTATCTTGGGCAAATGCAGGAAGGTATATAATTTTATGTTACTTATTGTAAAAGTAGGATAATTGCATGAATCTGTTTATAGATTAATATTTTTTGTCTTCTATCTCCTAAGAGGTTTGTTCTGACTTCTGATGTTGACATCCTTAATTGATTTGACAAGCTGCCTACTATATTGAAAATAATGTGCAGAAATGTTATCTTCGACACTAATACATCAGGAGTATATTTGCACACTGCAAAACAAATATTTCTGTTTTTCATATTTGTATGTGTGTTTGTCTGTATGCCGTTATGTCTGTATGATTGTATGTCTTTATATTTGCATGTCTGTTTATTTGTACGTCTGTGTACATTGTATATGACTGTCTGTGCATTTTTATCTATATTTCAGACTTACAGTAAATGCCTTCCTGATTATCACCCAGTATGGATTCTGTTGTGTTTATACTGTATTTGTAGCCCAGAATATCAAACAGGTAAGTGTCTGGGATTTCTTTGTCCTAGGGAAATATTTGCTGCTTAATCTGTCTGTTCATTTATCTTTCTGTGTAGTATAGATGTAGTGTAGTAAAAGTGTTCATGTATAAAGGTAACAATAAGCAACATGCTGCATGATAAAAGAATTACAACAAAATTTTGCTTATGTCATTAAGTGCACACCAAAACCATGGATAACACAAAAAAGAGAAAATATACTGTATTTTCATTTATTTTTGTTGGGCTCAATTTTCGTGTTTTTTTACTAAAATGGCTATTTCGTGGGAACATAAATTCATTGATTTTGAATTTTGAAAAGAAATGCCTTATCTCTGCATTTAAATTTGTGGGGATTTCATTTCATGGATGAGCCGACCCACGAAATCTACGAAATTAAATCCCCAACAAAAATTAAGGATTCCACAGTGTACAATTTGTACTTATTTTGAATGTGGATTGAGTTGCTTTGTCTATCAGAAGGTACTTGAACCTTATGTAGTGTGAAATACTTGATTAGAGGAAATGGATGTAGAATGGAATTCAGTAAGTTTACTGTATGATAAGTAGGTATTTGCATAGGTCATTTTTCAACTTGTACCACTCAACTAATTTAGAGATTTATGTTATCATCTGAAGGTCCTGATATTCAGATAATTGCAGGCCGTGTATTTATTAATTTGTTTATACAGATGAATAGAGTCTGAAGAACTTGTAAATTAATGTTGAAAATAAAATTTTGGATAAATGCCAAGTTTAGAATACTGCAGACGTCATTTTTGGAAACTGAATGACAGTGACACTTGCTCAGCACGCATGAATTTTGATTCAGAACAAATTACTGCGTTTGACTACATCTGCCATGCAATTGTTAAACTAGTTCCTGTTCCATGTTGCATTGCAAGTCTATGTGAATTAAGTTTTCATGAGTACTTTCAGTACTTTGATTATTTTATCATTAACTCTATTTTCTTTTTGCCAGGTTGTAGAATATAAAGGTGCTATATCATTAGATGACAAACTGTACATAGTGATGGTATCAGCGCTTCTTGTACCGTATGTGATGGTGAAAAGTCTTAAAGCACTTGTACCTTTCTCAACTTTAGCCAATTTGCTCAACAGTGTCGGCCTTATTATAATCTTTGTGAACCTCATGCAAGGTCTTGGAGACTCAACATCTGTACCGTACTACAATCTTCCTGATCTACCACTGTTCTTTGGTCAAGCTATATTTGCCTTTGAAGGAATTGGACTGGTGAGACTTTTATATCATTTTAAACAGTTAATGTGAGATTTTTTTATCAAATCTTAATCAGAACTCCCAAATGTTTCTTTCTAAATGCCTATATCATAACATACCATTTTTTGGGCAAACCAAACAATTTGTGTCTTGCCGAAAAATACTTCAGTAGTACTCCTGATTATATCCTACTAGTCTTTAGTTTGACTCTTGATATAAGTAAACTATGGCTTCTGACTCTTGAGAATTTGTATCATTGGGTCAAAATTGCTGTGAAAGTACAAAATATAGTAAGAAAGTTTGCTCATTCTTTTAATTATAATCAGCCAAGGATCATATTTGACCCTCCACTTTTGATGTTTAATGAGATCCATGGCTAACATCTATAAATTATTCATGTATTTACCTTTGAACAATATTGTCTTAAAATTTTACCAATGTTTTCTAGCAATTCAGCCTTACATAACATTTACATAACTTCCAGGTCCTTCCACTTCACAATAAGATGAGAGAAAAAGAAGCCTTTTTAGGAAAAGCTGGGGTGTTAAACTTAGGACTGACTATAACCATTGCTTTATATACAGCCATGGGTTTCTATGGTTACCTGAAATATGGCGCAGATTCAAAAGGCAGTGTGACCTTGAACTTACCGAATGACCAATGGTATGCATGAGTAATCATCATTTTAAAACAGCATTGATTTACCATCGTTTGTATAAAATGTTTTACCAGATATAATTTGAATACTGCAACATTTCTGTTGTTTACATTTTTGCTTTCTTGCATTCATAATGTATTGAGTAAAGTTTCACAAGGTATGGGGTGAAACTTGATACTTGTCTTAGAGTACTAAGCAGAAGTTATCAACCATGTTGAATATAATTTTCCACTAACTGACTTGGTCACCATTCTTGAAGTCATCCAAAAATTAAACTTGTGAGCTAGCTTTGTTTATCTCATGAGTTTTAATTGTAAACATATTATTTTCTTAATTCATTTTTCTAAGTGTTTTGTTTTGTTGCCCTGCTATGACATTTTTAATTTTAATTCTTCATTTTCAGGTTATATTTGTCAGTAAAGCTCATGTTTGCTGTATCATTGTTTATATCCTATGGACTCCAGTTCTATGTTCCCATGCAGATAATTTGGCCATTTATTGAAGCCAAATCAACGATTTCTAAAAGATTTGAGTATTTACTCAGATTTGTATTGGTGATTGTCACATGTAAGTATTACAGGTAGATCAATGTATCAGAGAGTTTCTGCCATTAAGTACTCATACTATTTTACTAATACATGCATGTCATTTCAAAGTTTACAAAGCTTCTAAATGTATAGTACATCTGGATAGATTCTTGATTAAAGGATCATTGTGTAGATTCTTGATTAAAGGAACATTGTGTAGACTCTGGATTTATTTAAAGAACCATTCTGTAGATTCATAGACATACATTTATTTCTTTCAGGTGGACTGTCATCTCTTGTACCACATCTAGACTTACTGATCTCACTCATAGGATCATTTGCAAGTTCATTCCTAGCTCTTATATTTCCAGCCATTATAGAATGTGTAACATTCGGTCCACAGAAATCAATTCTGGTTAAAAATGGCATCATTATTCTAATTGGTGTGGTTGGCTTCTTGACTGGAACTTACTCCTCACTCAGTGAGATAATAAAAACCTTCTAAAAGAAGAGCTGTTACAGAAATGTTAATATTTAGCAGTGTAGCTGTTATGAACAGCATTGTGACTGGTGCAGTGTTTGTTTGACCTTACATGCAGGTTTCAAGTGGATGGTTGCGGATTATGCTCATCTTTTTCACCACAATTAGGCTTAAAAAATTGTTTGTTTTTGGTTAAACGCTCATTAGAAATAGGGTAGATAGGTCAGGGCTTTTTTCTGCTCTTGAGTAGTGATGCGTGATAATACCAGTATGCTGGTATTTTGCAATACATTCCAAATGCAGTACGTATTGGTACGGTTACATGCCGTATCGCGATAGTATTAAGGTAAATTGTTATTGACTACTTCAATTTGTATTGCATCAGCTGTAGCCTTATTGGACCAGAAAAAAATTACAAATATTTTGTTTGTGTAACAGTATGAGGACTGTATGTGTTGCCTTGCTCAATGAGAGTTTTATATGTATAATTGTTGTATACTATACAGCATGAAGTTTAATTCTAATCACTGAGATTTTCATTAGTTTCTTTGCGATAGCTTAAATACCATCATGCAAATTATTAATGAAGCTACACTTTTCATTAAAATCTAAGCTTGAATACTTAATAAATCACGAGTTTTAAACTCCTAATACATAGCAATACATATTGTAATAGCAAAGCATACAGTGTCACTGTGTGCATCCTTCTTTCTTTGGTGATGAAGTATTTTTCTGTTCATTTGACAATTTTCTTACAATTACCTTTCTTAAGAAAATGTTATGATTTTATAACTGTGCATAGTAGGAGTAAGGAGTTGATGAAAAACATGTATATTCTGTCTGGCATGGTCAATTTATGCAAAATTTATAGTTATGTGGTAAATATAGTATATTATGTTTTTTATGATTTTAAAAGAAGTCGTGAACGGTTCATTATTATAGATTTTCAGAGATGATGATAAGAAAATGTGTCAACTCTTTTATCTCTTGTTTTAAATCTTACATATTGTTTTCATGAATATATTGCATCTTTAGAATTTTTTTAGGTCTTTATGAATGAACTTTTTTATTCTGATTTTACTGTCGTTTTAATCTTTTATCTCATCTGAAATTCATTAATAAAAGAAACAATATTAAGACAGAGAAATATTGAAGTTTAACTCTGTTTTTATTTTATACTGCTACTTTTTTATGACCAAAACAATTGTGATAAATATGATTATTGTTTGTTGCTGTGTTGATATAATGTTTTGTGTTGTTTTACACTATTTTAAATGTTGTTTATACAAAGTCTGTTGCTATGGAACTAACAATGTTTTATACTCTAATCTTACATTCCAATGTCATGAAAAAATTTCAGGGGCAATCACTTTAGTTATCTTTTATAAAGGGAGATAACTGCCTAATGGTTGAATTTTAATTGAAGGTGCTAATTATTATTTAAATAATCAATTATTGTGTTTTTTTTGTAATTAAGTGTGATCTTATAATTGTTTATGTGATATATTCTTCGGTTTGTTATTCTAAAATGTGCATGGCTCTGAAATGACCATAGTTGTCGAATGGGCCAGTAAACAATATACAACCACCATAATGTATGTACCTTAGGTCTGAAGTTTTACTTTTGTCTCCTAGGACTGCCAGTTATTGACTTTTGAACATCTAAGATGCAAGAATGTTTCACTCATTCACTTTGGGTGCATGCCACACTTATGGTGCTTCTATAAACTTAAAGCTATATCCACTATATTATTATACCCCCGCAAACAAAATTTGAGAGGGGGTATATTGGTGTCACTGTCGGTCGGTCGTTGGTCGGTCTGCCTGTCCATCCGCATAAAAGTTTGTGGAGCAAACTACTTTCACATCCCTTAAGTGATTGCAATGAAACTTGAAATATGTTACCACTATCAAGTGTAGATGTGCAAGACACAAATTTCATGCCCAGCGGTTCACTCATTGCAGAGTTATGTCCCCTTGAACTTAGCCGTATAGTGTACTTTTGCATTCTTAGTATCAAAGCGGTGGCGGGGGTATTAGTCACCTCTGTGACAGCTCTAGTTTTTTCTCAGTATAGGCCTGGCCTGCAAATTCCTCAGAAACAGAAAAAAACTTCTTGCCTTACTTAAAAGGCATGACGTGATAGTTTTTTAGATATATGTTGTATACATTATTGTGAAGATGCAGCTTTTATTGATTGCAACGAATTTATGTCGACCAAATTAGACATATTTTTTCATTGTTTTGTAAATAAATTTCTTGTAAATTTACTGATCTGCTTGTAATAAATCTGTGCCAAAATTCTTCTCTGTTTTGAATTAAAAAATGTCTTTGTTTCTCCCTCAGGGAATCTGTGTTTGAATTTATTTTTGTAGAAAGATCAGAATTCTTATGTAAAACTGTATGTATACTGAGTAATGAAGTTTGTTACTTCAGTTGAAATTTTTTTTAATACTGTTTGATAATATTTTCATGAATTATTAGCAGAAAATATTGAAATTTAAAAAAAATATTCACTGTATGAAATGAATTATGGTGCTTTTGAATATCAGGTTTTAGTTCCATCTTTGGAATCAGGTAATATCAGTTGATGTTCATATACTTTAGTCTTTTTGTTGCTTTCGCTTAAATATAGGAACACTAGGTAGCCAATTTTCACATTATATTATGTAATATCCCCACTCATATAGTTGCTCAAATACACATTCAAGCTTAAGTGGTGTTCTGAAAAACTATTGTTTTTGCGTATCCTGTAGCAAAACTGAATTGTATTCAAATTACTAAATTATTGTTGTGAATTTTCTAAATTTGATCAGTAATTTACATCATGCATGTATTGTATTACAGATATATTTTAAGTGTGAACAAATTTATCAATGAGACTGTCTATACAGTGCAACCTCTCCAAAACAACACCCTTTGGGAGTAGCAAAATTATTCTGTTGTTGAGAGGTGATTGCTCTGGAGAGGTTAAATTGATGGTGAAATCGTGCTGTGGGAAAAAATCATGCTGTTGTTGAGGGAAGGTTGTTGCTCAAGAGAGGGCCGCTCTGGAGAGGTTGTTCTGTATATGTTTTGTCGGCTGTATGGAGCTTAATCTCAAAGTAAAGATGAACTTTGATTGAAGTATTTGTATATACATGTATCTACTTATGTAAACATCCGTAAATAGTATCAGGTATATACACTAACTTTGAACAATTAAGAAATTCTAGCTGTAATATTGTAACACAATATTGTATTAAAGTATTGTAGGTTTTTCTAATTGAATTATTAAAGTAAGACTTTGTCATGGTTTATAAAACTGATGTGAAATAAAATATTTTAGATAATTTACCAATATTAGTTTTCCTTTAGTCCCATAAGGCATTCAAAAATTCTGAAGGACAGGTAAAAGACATAATTTGTTTCATACTTTTTAGCTCACCAGAGCACAAAGTGCTCATGTTGTGATCACCTGTTGTCCGTCGTCTGTCAGTCAGTCTGTGCGTGCATGCATGCGTGCTTCCGTCAACAATTGCTTTAAACAATATTCTCCATCTTAAGCAGTTAGCCAATTTCAATGAAATTTAACAGGGATGTTTGGTGTGTAGCATCGTCTAGACGACCTACCAAATTTGTTCTAAGTATTGCCTTGGGGTCAAAATTGGCTCTGCCCTGGCGTTTACTCAATTTTATATAGGAAAATTAAAAATATCTTCTTCTCAGAAAGTGCAGTGCCTAAGATATATTTCATTTAGCAGTGTCTGGTGGACATCTGCCAAGTTTGTTACAATTATTGCCCTGGGTCAAAATTGGGGTAACTTGATTTATATAGGCTCATAGAGGAAAAAAGTGTAAAATGTTCTGCTCTAAAGGTCTTTTTTCTGGTGAGCGATCATAGGGCCATTCTGAAGCGTTCTGAAAGGCTTTAAACATGAGACAGTGATGTTCCGTTCCATCGGTCTGATAAAAAGTTGAGTGTCGTGTCAAAAAATTAGTGTAGGACGGGTTATCAGAAACGATCAATTTTTTTCTGTACGGGAATTTTAGGATACAAGGGAAATAACTAGATTTTATTATTTCCCAACTCTGTTCACTATTACCTCCCTTTGTTTTATTATAAATGTTTCCATGAACTGCTCGTACTTTCAGTACTCTGATTGTATGTCTGTTCACAATAGAACTGTTTAGTTTCCTTCTTGTCACGTGTGTCATTCATGCACTGTTTACAGTATCAGTGCAATCTATATTGTATTATGTCATTATACTGGGCTGAGTATTTCAATAATCACATACATGTTATCTTACAATGGGATAAGGGAATATTATCATTACTGGGTCAATTGTGTGATTTATTTTACTCCTATATATTCAGTTAAGGTTAATTATATGATATGATATATTAGTGATCTAATCAACTTAGGCAATACTTTCATTGTAACTGTGACTTGTGTTTAACAAAGTATACATCACTGAATATTTTTGCTTAGTCGCTGTGGAGTTAAAACATTAATTTGTTTGAGTGATGGATCTGTTTCATTAAGCACTAGGCGAATGCAAATATTTATGACTCATCCTTAATGGCATTCTTTAATATCAATTAAAATGGATGAATCACCGGGATTATAAAATATATAGAAAAGAAGACTATTTCTATGCGATTGAATTCAAATGGAAGTAATTGATTGAATACGTAATTCAGCACATTGTAATAAATGATCTATTACGGTCATGCAATCAAGAATTTAATGCAAAATTACTGAAAAATAATTATACACATTGTGAGGAATTTTAAAAATGTCGACTGGGGATCGTGATCAGCTACTGGTTAATGATGACAGTAATTCTACAAAAGTTGGTCATATTCAGTATGAACATCTTGTAAGTCCGCATAGTGACCTTGAACATTCTGAAGATAGAGAGGCACCACTAGTGTATGAGGCCCTCACATCAGCTGGTGCTCACATAACCATTCAAGCTGGGTCACAACCACCTGAGGAAATCACTGCCACGACTACGTAAGTCATGAACTTACTACACGAATAAAACCTTTGCTCTTATTAACTACGAAGACTTGTAAAGTAAGTTGATTTCTTTCATTTTTACCACAAAAAGCAAAACAAAAAGTGATAACTCCTTTGAATTAGTGAATAAAAATGTGAAAATATATCATGAAGTATTACATACAAGCGACGTACAATAAATCTTGCAGTATATTAGTTAGTTTGGGTATCCTGACATGGGCGAGCATGTTGAGGTCTGGTTATCTACATTTTTTGGAGTCACCATAACTAAACAACAGAACATATCCGTATCGTCGCATGGTTTCATCAGCCAACACACTGTGACCAAATATGACAAAAATGGATTCACTAGTTTGGTCACAATACATAGCTTGATTATAGTCCATGATGTTGAGCGGTGCGTTGACCTCGATGATTAAATCATGGGATTGAATCGTCTAGAAAGATTACTTAGAAATGCAATGCGTGTCGAAGTTATTGACACTTTATTATATCAGTAAATCCTTGAATTTGACAGTAAACACTAACCTGACAACCTTACACTGTCCTAAAACTGCTATCTACAGTATAATATTTATTATGCATAAACAAATTGTTTATTCCTGGTTACATGCTCATTAAAAGAGGGTAGGTAGGATTTTCAACTTTATTTTTTTATTATTCTTGCAAGCGCGCAAAGAGGTAAAAAAAGTGAGAAAAAGAATAAACCGTTCCTCGGACCTAACATATAGTTTAGTGTCACTGCGAACAATATCACACTGTAGGGTATGTCGGGTAACCAGAAACAAACGCTGGTTTTACGCATTAACCTTTAGCATAACTGAGACAGAAAACTACATTAAGAAAGAACTTTATAAACATATTAAATGTATGAGTATAACAGGTTTGTACAAACAGTTAAAGGAGAAGACCCTTTCGTAGAGCTTGGTATTGACGTATGCTTGCCAAAGTGAAAATACTGGTTGTGGCGCAAGAAATCTGTACAACACCGAAAAATAGTTTATCAATAAATAACATGAATAAAAATATTGATTCGTAGTTATTATCAACAGTCAAAGATAACCTTATTTGGATCTAATGATCAATCATTTACCCAGACAATGCTAGCGATTTTTTACCCAGAATACAAGTGTTTTATTTTTCAGGAACACAGAATGTTTGATGCATTTATTAAAAGGTATGCTCGGGAGTGGAATCCTTGCCATGCCAGTTGCCTTCAAAAATGGCGGATTATGGGTGGGTAATGTTCATTATACTCGCATTTCTTCTATTTTTATCCCATCAGATGTTTTGATTGTAAGAAGCACTGCTACTTGACTTACCATTGAAAATACCATTTTAATGCCCCCTGGTCTTTAGTGTTAAGCCGGGGTAATCGTTAGATGATGTTGACATTAATGCTTTGGTTCCATTTCTCTATTCCAACAATTTGCCATCATGAAAAAATGATCCATTATGTTGATATGCTTGTCATTGATGTTTTCCATGTTTTCGTCAGATCTTTTGGTATGAGGGGCCAGTCCCCATGCTTCCTCTTTATCCTTCCAAGTGCGCACCAATATACATGTATAATTATATATTATAGGTGAGTTTTGCTGTGATTCTAATCATTGGTGCTATATGTACACACTGTATGCACATTTTGGTAAAATCTGGAAATGAACTTTGTAAAAGGTGAGTTGCTTCTAAAAATAGTCTTTTTGATTTTCTGTGCACAGATCTTTACTTTTCTATTCTTACGGTTGTAAAAATATTAATTACTAATCCAAACGTCGAAATCATGCTGAGTTTTACATTAACACTTTTTATCTTTCGTATTAAAATATTTCTTTATAAAGTTGCAGAATTGTTATTAATGTATTTTCTTTCAGAACAGGCGACCTCCATTTAGACTACGCCAGTGTGATGGAAAAAGCTTTCTCCACAGGAAGACAGCGCATCAGGAAGTGGGGTAAATCTGGAAGGTTAGTAATGTACAGTTACCAAGAACAATACTATATACATCATCAACAATTTATATCTTACAAATATCAGGCTTTCAGACTTCCAGTTTGGATGCAATATTTATTTATTACGATAATCACCATTTCTACCACACAGTAAGTCATTGGAATTGAGGTATTGTTTTCTGTAACATTCGCCCTCTCCATTTTCATATTTCCTGAAGCAATGACATATTTTCGACAACAATGCTGTTTAATGTTACCTATGGTCATTTTAGCGTACCTTAATCCAAACTGACTGTCTATGCCGAAACATTTGTTGCAGTATTTATTTGTGGTTATTTCAGATTTGTTGTGAATGCCTTCCTGATCTTCACACAGTATGGATTCTGTTGTGTTTACGCTGTATTTGTGGCACAGAATATCAAACAGGTAGTCTTTACTTTGTGAATACATACATTTTTAAATTGGATCTCCTCCTGTAAGCTACTGGCCGGCACAGCCATTTTTCTCCACCAGACAGTGGCGAAGGTTGTGCTCTCAGGTGATATGTATGTCTCCACATTTAATAAAGGAATTTGTTTCAATATATGTTAATATACAGTATTGTCAAACTATATAGGAATTCTGATAATCTGAATTTGTCTTCATATCAGTAATATTTCACAATAAGTACCCTTAAATGTTGCGACGCTTTAGAGTCTTTGTTAGCTCTGACATTTACACCGAAAGTGATATTCGGAGTTTCTGAATAAAACATTTACGTTTATAATGTCCTTCGTAAAAGACGCGGGGTGAGATATGTTGATTTATTTTAGACTTCAAACACTCAAATATAAAATATATATTCACAGGTTGTAGAGTACAAGCACACTGTATCATTGGATGACAAAGTGTACATTGTTATAGTATCCGCCATTCTTGTACCGTACGTGATGGTGAAAAGTCTCAAAGCTCTCGTGCCTTTCTCGACTCTAGCCAACATACTCAACTGTGTTGGTCTTGTCATAATCTTTGTGAACCTTGTACAAGGCTTACCTGATACATCCATACGACCTTATTACAATGTTCCCAATCTACCACTGTTCTTTGGTCAAGCTATATTCTCATTTGAAGGAATTGGACTGGTAAGTTTTTTTTACATTCAAATGTAATTTATTGATACATAATTTACTTGTAATTGTTAACAAATACAATCAAAGTAGAATCTATTGAAAGTACTCATGGATACCGAACTTATATAAACTTGCAATGCAACATGGAACGGGAACCAGTTTAACAATTGCATGGCGGAGGTAGAAAACGAAGTACTTTGGTCGGTATCAAAATTTGTGAGCGAGTGATATATAAGTCCTAGATAACTGTGGTACATGTACAGTCATACCTGTGAACAAAGGCCCACCACGGGAAAGACATTACTAGTATATGACCTTTATTCATTTTTTGTGTTCGTTTTTCGGAGGTCATTTCGTTCTGAATATCCAATGACAGTTTTTGAAAAGTGGCCTTTATTCACAGCATGGTCTTTATTAACAGGATGGTCTTTAATCTGAGGTGATCACATACACAGGTTTAACTGCTTATCATTTATTCTTCTTATATACAGGTGCTTCCCCTGCATAACAAAATGAAACAAAAAGAAGCATTTCTCGGAAAAGCTGGGGTACTAAATCTAGGACTGACAATTACTATTGCTCTTTACACAGCCATGGGTTTCTATGGTTACCTGAAATATGGCGATGGCGTAAAAGGCAGCGTGACCTTGAACTTACCAGATGACCAATGGTATGAGGAAAGATCATTTCAATAATAATCATAAATTTGTTAGAACTGTATACAATTCGCGAGTTTTTGTAATACATCTGTGAATATCAAAGCAATAGGAGGCGACTTTGCTGAAAAGCTTTCTTCAAACTGCGAACTCCGAGGTTGTTTATTTGATTTAGTTTTAGATTTAGACTTATTTTTTTACATATTCTGAAATTATTTATAAATAAGTACTTATCTATCAATTCTCACCATGTCTTGTACTCTACTATTTGGCCGCGGCCAAGGTCCAGTGGTTAGTGGCAGGTCATATCCAATCATGAAAATTTGACAAAAATGTCGATATTCCTCTATGTAGAGAAGTTGCTGGTTCCTTGTGATGTGGTACGTGAGTACTGGTTAGTATATGGTCCAGCAAAACTGGTCCGGTCACCTGTCGCTGTATGATTGAGAACGGGCGATAAACCCACTGAATAGAATCATGTACTATATTTACAGGTTATATTTGTCTGTGAAGCTTATGTTTGCTGTGTCATTGTTTATATCCTATGGACTCATGTTTTATGTTCCCATGGAAATCGTATGGCCTTTTATTGAAGCTAAGTTAAGTATTTCTAAACGATGGGAATACGTAATGCGGATAGGAATGGTTATAATCATATGTAAGTATGAATTTATTGTGATTTATAATAAAGTTTGAGATTTCTTAAAGCATATGAAATGTATGATATTAAGTCTACTTAAAGATTTTAATGAGATATGGGAAACAATAGAATCTAATGTACAGTACAACCTCTCCACAGCGGCCCTCTCTTGAGCAACAAACTCCCTTCAACAACATGTTTTCCCATCGCACGGTTAAACTATTAATTTAACCTCTCTAGAGCAACAACCTCTCAATGACAACGTTCTTTTATGTCTCTCAAAGGGTATTGCTTTAGAGAGGTTATACTGTATATTGAAGGACACAATTTGGAGTCACCCGAAACAGGAAATGCACACTTGACGAAGCAATAACTTCCTTGACAATTATTCGTGCATATATTTAGTAGTAGAAACCAAACACCATTGCTATGGTAACAATCTATAATGATACAATAGAAGATTCTGAATGTGACTTCTTATATTCTTTTTTTTTCAGGTGGAATTTCATCTCTTGTACCACATCTAGATTTATTAATCTCATTAATTGGAGCCTTTGCCAGTTCATTCCTTGCTCTGATATTTCCTGCTGTTATAGAATGCGTAACATTTGGTCCAAAGAAATCATTACTTGCGAAGAACGGCTTCATTATTCTTATTGGTTTGGTCGGATTTTCTGTTGGAACGTACTCTTCACTCAGTGAGATAATTAAAACCTTCTAATGAGGAAAGATTCAAGAATATCGAGGGACTGTCATGAAAGATGAAATGAACAAATTTCAGTAAAATGTGAAATACAGAGCTTACTTTAATGTACAGATAAACCTGTGTTAGCGGCCACCTCCGAATATCAAACACCCTGTGAATAAAGGCCATTCTTTGAAAAAGTGCAATTGATTAATAAGAAAATACTCGTATATCCTCCGAATAAAAGCCACTTGTTCCATGAGCGGTCTTTGTTGACAGGTTTTAGTGTATTGCTACAGGATACTCTTCAAACAATGAAACAGAAAAGTCATTATTTAAAGTGGGATAGAAATTTTTTTTTTTTAGTGAATTGTATGATACTTATGAAGCCGTTTATTCATTTATGGCTAGATTCAATGTTGAAACTATGTGTAAGATCTATTGTGACCGCTTTTATACTACATAGACGAATTGTATGCACCGATGTTTCTATAGTCTTGAAATTAACTATGCGATTATTAGATCAAATGAACAATGCAGTTTTAAGGAGATATGAGTATATATGATAAATATGTTTAAACATGGACTCACAATCTGAGTTCGTTCTAATAAAAAGGTTCGAATTCAACTTACAATGTTTAATATGATAGTAAAGTACTATAAAACTCTTTAACGAGGACAATCAAGAACAGTGTTATCACAAATAGCTCTCAAATATTGACTTAATGAGGAACTACTCGTGTCTAGAAGGATTGTATGATAGGTACTGTAGTAATCCTACACAGGACGAACATTGATGGATCTGTATATTGTACGTGTATATTATTGTCACTCATATAAATCATATGTATAGTGACATTACGACACAAAGCCATAGTGAAATTAATAATCATATTTCTAATCTGCTAATGTTGATTTGTATTGAATCTAACAACTATGTATGTTTATTAACAAAATATACAGTATGAGTAAATAGTCACGACTTAATCACGTGTGTGTGACAAAGCAGTGTTGCATACAAACGACCAGGAAGAGAAACATTGTTACATATGGCTGTGATACCATTGAATTTGCGTTTTATGATGAACACTTAATGCAAAAAAGAAAGACAAAAAATCATATATATATACAGTGCAACCTCTCCAAAGCTAAACTATTTGAAAGAAGCAAAATCATGTTGTTGAGAGTTTGTTCGTATAGTGAGTTTAAATCAATAGTTAAATCATTCAGTTGTGCTGTTGTTTAAGGGAAGCTGTTGCTCAATAGAGGGCCGTTTTAGCGAGGTTGTACTGTATATGCATAAAATAACACTTGCATACATTACAATTAGGTAAAAACACATAAACGAAAACAGTTTTAAATAGTGTCATGTAACCAATTGTTATTTATTATCCCAACAAAACGCTGGCCCATCATGTCTGTCACCAAACACACATTTTCAACAAACAGTGGATATATAACAAATCCTGTTGTATTAAAGTATTAGAGAGTTTGTAAAAATGCTCTTATATGTCTGCCTGAGTGTGCCAAGTATTAACACTTTGGTCATTTTTCATTATTTGTAAAATTTTCACCCCACCCCCCCTCTCCAAATGATCAAAAAAATGGAATGATTCATTATGAGTTGTAACATTACTTGGGTTGTTGAGAACATTGCCCCTCCTCCGATATCATCTTTGTGTGTTTTTATGTTTAACTTTGGCATGTTGATGCTTTGAATAATTGTACGTTAGATAATATTAAAATACACACCTTCATTCCTGACCGCTATATACGTAACTAGATTTAATCTAACCTGGTGGTCATTGCTAGTACTTAAGATAGTAAACATATATAGTCACTGAACTTTACCAAATACGGTACTATACTTGATTTATTTGTTGACTCACTAAAGTTTAATTGACATAATTGTTCAAGGAATCTTTCACGTCGTTGATATGACATTAAGCCTCATTTCTGACTTTTGTTGATACATCTGTATCCATTGACAATGTAATCTGATAATTCTATAGTTACTGATGTTAACATAAAATATGTTTCTGACCAATATTACAAATTGTTTGACCACGCCCTTGAATATCTAGTACGTTCATTTCAACGTTATAGAAGTCGTTAAAAGACCTTACAGTAACTCGTTTACGAACGAGAGCCATGATCACCCATCCTAAAATTTGATAAACTTTAAAAATGCTCGGAAAGATTATTAGATAATGACTGATGACAATGTGCGTCTGAACTTTTCCATAAACGATCTTGTTCAAAGTGTAATGTCAGAGATACTTGTGTATGTAGATTAGAACATCACATACAATGTGGAGTTAAACTGTTATAGTTAAGTGTAGAAGAACGCCCTAAGTCCCCACCACAAGTTCAATGTTTACTTATCTTATTAGAGCCTTGAACATTTACATGTACCGTATTTGTCTTATAATATATAAGACGACAATGTTTTCTCATGTACAAAGTCTATTTTCTATTATCCGAATGAGTATCGGTGGAATAAGCTACTAAAATTGAACATTTGATGAATATTTACTAACTTCAAATCTTCATCCACTTGAACCAAGTTGACGACGAGTAATTTTACGCAACACTCAGCTATCAACGAATTGACTAGAAGGAATTTTTCACCGCTTGAAAACATCTTAAATTTCATTAAAAGTGGTTAATGAGTTTCATTGTGAGCAGATATCTTTTTATTATTGTCCGTATTTATCTTAATGTTCAAATATTAAAATGTCTTCAAGCCATTCAAATTATCTAGTATTTGAACAAATTTAGCGATTTCTCTGTATGCTTGTATACCGCTTATTCCAGTTTTATAAGGAAGAAGCGGTGTAAAACTGCTTCATTGATTACACCACAAAGTGCAGTGTTAACAATTTAAACAATAAATGATTGCTATTCAGATATTGTAAATCTGGATATTGACGGAAAATATTGATATTACACTAGCGGAGTTTACAGGGTCAAACATGTGATACCTCCTTGAAGTTGAAACATAAATCAGAATTAGTTAAGGATTACGTAAATCAATTTAAAGGAATGAGGGTATCCAGTCTTTCATATCTTTACGAAATAATACCCTAAACTTGAAAATTGTTATATAAAAAATGATGA
>OZ026833.1:2902464-2969964 GCA_964023205.1 Lutraria lutraria
AACATTAAAATATTACATAAAATCTTAGTCAGAAATTTGATGAAAATACCATGACTACGGACTTTGTGGATTCTAATAGACACAAGTTTTTATTTAACGTATTACATATGAGTGTATAGTATGACACGGCATCCAAACCATGGTTAAAGCATTATTTGACGGTCAACATGAAATATATTCATATAAGATACTAATGGTCTTAAGTCAGTCTTGTCGGCTGGTGGTATTCACAATATTCACATTTCTGATCCGGTATCATTATTTTCAGCAAATTTATCGTCCAGATAACATTAATTTGGGTATTTCCCAAATGATGAATTACCTACAGTTCTATACGAAGGGTCGCTCACACATTTTCTTTCCTACATTTAAACTTAAGCCCGCTCATCTACGCCCCTGACCAAGTTACAGTCATGATGCGTATAATTATAAAAGCATCATTTATAAACTTAATTTTGACAATTCGGTATTCTTTGCATGATAAATTACAATTACATTTGTCATACATGCAAAACAAAAAATCTCATTAGGTACAAAGTGCAAGTTTGTTATGTTAGCTGATATCTAGGCAGATGCAGGTTTTTTTTGTGCATGTACTTATTCTTATGCTAGCGACATATGGTCGTATATTATGGTTGTATTTGAAACACTAATTAGTTGATTATTTTTATGTGCAGAAATGTCCAACACATAAAATAAAGGGAATACAAAAAATTGGTAAAAAATGCATGTAGTTTTGTTAAATTAATTTAACTGATGTACATACGAATCTCTACTTCCTGAATTTTATCAGATTGAAATCATTGAAGGTTATTGGTCATAATCATAAGTTGATGAAAATAACACGGTTCAGTTCAATTCAATTCAATTCGACAAGTTTAAAGTACTGCCTAGCAACAAACTTCGACCATGCGCAATCGAACATGAAGAAGTACGCCCGCGCGTTTATCCAAAAATATACCAACTCACAGCCGTTATTTAACCACTGTCAACTAAGACTAGGAGACTTGTATGTGTGATCGCGGTGATTTATAAAAATCTAAATGTCTTGATTATTTTATTAAATAAACATTCTTTATATGAGCGAGTAAGGGGAGATGAGTAGCAGCGATCTTAAGACGATCTTCGAAGGAAACTGTCAAAATGGATTTTGTGGACTTCAGAAAAAACATCCTAGTTACGAACTACAACTGAACTTATTTCAGCAAACCTAAATATTTGGATTTTATTATTGTTGATTCAAGAGTTTATGAAATATATTAATGTCTGTAAATATTTCGCATTCTGGACAGTGGTGCTGTAAAAACTGCGGTTTATAAATTGGATTTAATTTATTCTCTCGATCTACACGTAAGTCTTGATAATATTTTTTCAGCCTCTTGTAAAATAAGTAAAAATTTAATTTGTTGAATGCCTTCTCTCTCTCTCTCTCTCTCTCTATCTATGTCTCTCTCTCTCTCTCTCTCTGTCTCTCTCTTTCTCTCTCTCTCTCTCTCTTTCTCTCTCTCTCTCTCTCTCTCTCTCTCTCT
This sequence comes from Lutraria lutraria, assembly GCA_964023205.1. Taxonomy (NCBI): domain Eukaryota; kingdom Metazoa; phylum Mollusca; class Bivalvia; order Venerida; family Mactridae; genus Lutraria; species Lutraria lutraria. Next base: position 2,903,994 of record OZ026833.1, read on the forward strand.
TTTGTCCCTTTTCATTCCAACCTCTTTGTCTGCGGATACAAATCGGTTCATTTGTTTTCCGTGAAAGTTTTAAAACTTGAATTTGTTTCGGTGATTTTTGAAAATATTTCGCTGGATGGTAAGCCTTAACATTATGAACATCTTACGAAGCTGTTATAATTCACTGTATAAAAAGTCTACTAGTCCATTTCTAATTTGTATGATAAACATCGTAACTAAAACTATGATTAAAATCCACTTTTACATTATTTTCACTACGAAGACACAAGGATTCTTCAACCTAAGTTAAATAGTGTTATAATGAAAGAAAACACAAGCTATAAGTTTCAAACTTGCGAATCGACACGTGGTATTAGCATAAGTTAACTGTATAATTCAAACAACACTCAATTGAAAATCCAGAATTTAAGTCTATGAGCTTCAATCAAGATGTTGTAGAGTGGTATGTGTTTACGGTCTCTGATTAGTTATCACAAACCACACACCGCTGTGAGTTCGAATCCCACATGGAACCAGAATAATCACATATTCAGCTGACTTACGAGAGGTCCGTGATTCTAGCTAAGTGTATACCTAGTGTCTGCCTCCACTGTCAAGGCTGGGAAAGTCGCCAACATGACCCTGTCTGCTGGTGCGACTTTAAACCTTTGTGGTAAGAACAAGGTGTTGTCACATATCTGAAGAGTACAATGTACCAATAAATTACTACCATTTCGTTATAGAAACATTTTCCGTTGATGTACTTTAAGTGTCAGTTCCGGTATAAGAATCAAATGGCTACATGCTTTGACAGTCGCGGATATGTTGCAACCACGAATTGGCCACTCAGTCCTCAGAGTCTTAAGTACTATAGATTAATTCAAGAAACATGTAATGCAAACAATGTCAGAACTGAATGGTTTGAAGGTTATTTTCCTCTCGTAAATATATGAGTAAAGTTAAATAACGGGTGAAACAATAAAGGGGACGTTGAAGGAGGCATATGACAATGTCATCTTGGATGGTGCTCGTTCTCAGTTATATTTACATATCTGTTTTTATTTGTCAATGAATGGTCAAGTAACGACTTTCAATAACAATTCAACTGCTATATAACTTTATATTCGAAAAAAAAGACCGAGAAATGAAATAAAACGTCAGTCATTTACAATACTGTTACCAATTTGTCATGTACATTTTGTATATCTGGGTCTTTTATCATTTTAATCCTCACAACGTACCGTTCTCTTAACCTTTCTAACTTCAGAGCCCGCCGATGTTGTAAAACTTGAGAACAGTCTGAGCTCAAATCTCAATTTTATCCACAAAGTATTATGGTTGAAAAGATGGAGCTGATTAATGATTAAATACTTGTTCAGATCAATTATGCTGTCAGGTTAATGTGTTAATTATTTCACTATTGTCTGATCTTGATTAACTAAGAAACATTTAAGACAAGATATGAGATATGAGCTCGGAGACCGATCTTGAGTTTTATAACCTCGGACTCATATAATAAATTTATGTGAGTTCACCATAATCAGATGTGTAGCGGCATAATTATGAATAAAGATATGAGTCATAAAATGATATCTTTGACTAACAAAGTCACTAGTTTGACATTCCAATAAAGATCTAAACTGCCCACTTGAAACTTAAAGATTAATTTTTGCTGTTTGTATATACCAGTTGATAAATATGATGCAAAAGTCATTTATCATATAAAGTTTTATCACAGTTTTATGTATTTTAGTTTGATATGTTTTTCTATGAGCCTATTTTATATCCTTCGCTATAATACCAGCTACAGCAACGCTTATCAATCTATATAGAAATGTATATTTGTAAGAATCGTTTTATTTAACCTGGGTTTGACTATCCGTCAGTAGAACAAGGGACAGAGACCGGAGATGATGATAATATACTTTTCAGACAATTGGTCTTACGAAAACCTCTTTCTCTCATTCTTAAAATTTAATCTGTATTTCTGTAATAACTCATTCATACTGTTCTAATCACTGAACGGATAGAAAATTATTATTTTGTGGATAGGTATAATAGTGTCACATGACCGCCCTACAAAACTGTATAGTTCTGATATTAAAACAGCGTAAACGTGCAACACAAACTCGATATTTTGTTTCTATAAGATATCTTATTTGAATAATAACAAAAACTACTTAATGCACCAAAAAAATTATTATAGATGTCAAAATAAAATTGTTTTCAATTGTAATAGGTTGTGGATTGATTGAGGAGGTTTACAAAGTGCATCATGAAATCTAAAAACACACGACTTTGATTACCGACGTTCAAAGTATAATACCAACATAAAAGGCTTCATTAAATCTAAATTGATGAACGATTTGTCATAACTTTGCAGCTCAATACATAAAACAAGAAACAGTTTCACTTGAATGAATGTTTTTATATACGTACAAAAAGTTACTAAGTGTGTAAAAAGTGAACACATTTTGTTTATAATATGCTATAAATGCTGTCAATAAGTTTTGATGACTTAGTTGATGATGTCGTGCTGGTGAAGTCACATATTTGTAGTATGGGTCATGCTTGTTTGATTTGGTTAAAAAAGCAAAGACGAAAACTTGACTGAAATATATCAATGAGTTTTTAAATACATTTGATACTTTTACAATACCAGCTTTATCAAAGGTGCTGACAGAATCTTTATCGTGTCAAACTAGATTGACGGTGTCAATAAACTAAATATGCTAATTCTAAAATAGTTTATAAAAGTGAAAGGGGATTTGACTTTCGGATTTGTATTTAAGATAAAAGGCAAAACATGTTATGAAGTTAACTATATTCTTTCTCACACTGAGTCAACATAACACGATCACTACCCTCCCTGTATGAGACATTAAAAGAACGATGTCTTTCCAATCTCTATCCAGAGTTGTCGTTCGTAATCCCACACATGCATGTCCTTTCGGGAGTTCGACAAAAGGTTGTTATAATTTCGGATAATCCATTTTAGATATGCTACTCAAATATCTATTTGTGTAAAATGTCATTAGAACCACAATCGTTTCTAGATTTATCATAACTAGTTAACAATACATGTACTTTCATTCAATAAAATTATATAACATATCATACACATAGAACTTTAATACAATTGGAAGAAGCGAAAGAACAAAAAAAAAGAAAGTACTATCTGGCATATAGATAGTTATCAGTAAGCGCTGTTTGCTGAATTTAGATTGTAGCATTAAATCTAATTCGTCGGGAAATTTAAACATGAACAAAACTCATTTAACTTTTTTATACAATAATCAGCATTTTGTTGATGGCTGAACTCCAGGGAGCAGATGCAGAGGTTTGATTGTAAATTTTTTTTAGTATCATATCGTGTAGCTTTTAAAAATTAAAGACTTTTTTAGTAGACTCGTCTTAACTTTATCCAGCTTCTGTAGACACCCCTTTAATACCTCATTACATTTAAATACCGTATTTAATGTAAAAATGCCATAAACTGAGGGATTATTCTAACCTAACGTGGTGTTAATATTCATTTGTGATCGTAGATATATGTTTATTGTAATGACTTTCAGAAACACATATCATACCCAGCACTCCCAGCCGATATGTTGTTTAACATCCCATTGGACCGCTATGGCCGCCTCGGGCTCCATAGAGAGATGGGAGAGAAGATACAGGAGAACCGGGCATTCATATCCCTACATCTTTCTAATAGTTTATCCTGGTTCTTTATCGTGCCCGGTGTATATCACCAATACATGCCTCATCCATTTTAGTTTAAACAATATTTATTCCCAAAGACATACAAGACCATTAATACATAGGAAAATGACATATCGGATTGGAAAACAAGTTTACTTTAACTTATGTAAATTCCGTTCCGTGATTTTCATGTGAAAACAGGACACAGTACTGGGGCTCAATTGTTGTCAGGGACCCTGGAAAGCGGTCCCTGAAATAACGGAAGACAGATCCGAGTAGTCCAGTGCCTTACCATTAAATCACCTATCCATCAGGTCTGGGGGGGGGGGGGGGGTCTTCACAATAGTCAGACGAGGGCATATATAGTTACGTTCACAGACTCGACATACGCTCTTGAAATGACAAAAACATGTAAACTTTTATATAAAACAGATGGTAACCATGACTTCGGTGACCGAATTCTGTGAGATTTTTGAATTTACGACTTGTATTTCAAACTTTCAAAAAATATTAAATTAACCTATCTTAAATATAAAAGAGCAACCATAGACTGATAGCAAGATAATGTATATTTTATGCTTTATGAGTGTGCAGCACGTTTTTCTCAATGCAGGGCTTAACTATTAATTTAACCTCTCTAGAGCAACAACCTCTCAACAACAGCATATTTTTGCTACTCCCAAATCGTATAGCTTTTGGAGAGGTTACTCTGTACTCAAAATAAATTAAGCACTTAATCCATATAAAATAAATCATGCTGTTCAGTTTAGTTCTGTTTCATTCTGAGGACAGATATGATATAATTAAGTGAGTTTATTTCATTTTAGATTCATAAGGCTCTCAGGCCCATGTGAACAACATATTTACATACATAAGTATATACAAATACATAGACGTAACAAGGTGACGAACGAAATGGTATAAATACACATTTAAACATTTAAAATTGGTTACCCCATATATACAACTACGGTTTACACGGAGAAGGTGAAAAAAAGTTTATAGTTCATACATTTATACGTATCTGTTATAAAAAAGAGGGAACAAGTAATTTGAAAACTTACAGTACAGCTATAATAAAAAGAAAGAGACATAGAAAAATAAATATATATATATACTAATACTAAGTGTTAACTACTTAATTGACATGGTAACAATTAAAGGTATTTTAACCGGGATGATATAATGTAATATTTACATGACGTAATCGAATAGAGGAAGATTTACACACATATATATACAATGTACATTATAACATTCTTACTGATCATATATATAGATATCCGGGGTTGTTACATAGTTTTTCAACCAAAGCTTTTGCACGATTGTTACAAATTGTTCATGATTAATTCAATTTTCATGAACGACGAACAAAATTACTTAAGATTACTGTGTTCATATATCTGAGAATAATGATCATAATTCCAGCCAGACAACAGACGGTACAAAAACAGGGGAAAAATATCTACGTACATGGGCAAGTTGTTTTAAATTCATGATCCTGAGAAGTATTAAATATATTTGGAAAACAAATTTACTGCTAACACAATTTTCATACCAATTGTTTCTTGATAGCAAGAGCTTTAAGAAATGTTGCCTTGTATAACTATATCTAAGTTCACAAAGACGGAAGGTTACACAAACCACAATCTAGTCGAGGGTCTTTGGCGATGAAGAATGCATTACATTGCAGTTAATCGTCAACAAGAAGAAATAAAAAGGACCAGTTTAGTTATGGTACCCAGAACTGACCACAATCAGTTCTAGTCGAGTTCCGAAGTGCCAGTGAGAAATTTAATGTTCATTAAAAGATGGCAATAACTCTGTAGGTGCATGAACAGTTGACGCATTTTTATGAAAGTTTTAAGTATATGTTGTACACTACATGTAATTAAGTCAGAGTTTTTGCTGAATTTTATGTAGTTTTTGTTGAGCGTTTAATGTGATTCAAAACTATAACATACGGAAAATGCAGTGATAATATATATCATAAAAATGATGCATGACATTATGAGAATATTATTGTTTAAATATGCATGGTATGCTCATTTTGTAGTTCGTTGATAAATGCTTTAGGAATTAATTCGATCTCGGGGCTATATTTTTCATACACGATAGAAGAAAATGCTAATGTTCGGAGATGAAAGATGAAATTATGTAAACTGAACTAAATTTTGTAATTTTAGGCTTTTAAGGATTCCTGTTGTCGATGTTGCTTGATGTAATAGGACAATCATGTATACAATCACTTTTTGAGTTATCGATTTAGATTTATGAACACTTTGCCTTTATCTTCACCAAAATGACCTGAGAAAACAAATGGAAGTCTTTCTTATATTAAATTATCATAATTTCTGTTAAACAATACATGGCCGCCCATGCAGGAAAATTGTAATTGCAAAGAATAGTGTATTGAAAACTTTTATAAGGTATGCATGGTCTCACGAATAAAAACCCTTTTATAATGGGTGTATACATAGGCACTCGATTCCGTGATTTTTATACGTTTACAGACGTTCTTTAGCAATTCCACCCATCAAACAATGCAAATCTGTCGAAAGAAAAATCTTCAATTTTTCCCTTATTGTGTGTATAAAATACACCAAGGTAGTAAGCTCGCCATTTTTTCGTTTGACGGAAGTGACGAAAATAAGCGTGGGTCCCGGCTTTCCTTCTACATTTTGTAATCTGCACGTGCTTTCCGGGAACCTTACTTTCGTTATAGTGTGCCCTTTTGACAGCTTTTAGAAGGAAATTTTCTTAACTGCTTTGTTTCATTTCTGTAAGCGCGTGGTGTAAATTAATTAAATGTGAACACTACACTAAATGTCTGATAAAGGACTGTGCACTTTTAAGAGGAGGCCTAGATAATTAAATTTAAGTTAATACGTTTTATTATAAATCTGCCGCAGTGGTTTATTGCGTATTAAAATATTTCTTCGTAGGTGGTATGCACTAAATAATGTAAATAATTACCACATAAACATATCTATTGTTTTAATATCTGAAACTGTCAATCAAATTGTAATTATCTTGCCTAAATATACCAAAACTATATCCTGTTTAATGATTAGCCAGCAATAATACCAGTTCAATGTTAAAAACTGTTTTTTGTTCAAAATATAGTCTTTTTATAGAGGCTTTAATGTATACAATATATCATAAATATATAGTGTACATGAATTATGTTATTTGAATTACGAAGACGTCTATGATCTCTGCGTGTGTTTTTTAATGTAGACAGATCTATGTCTGAATGAAGGAATTGTAAGTAAATATTTAACTAATCACATGCTGTCGACTTTGAGTACAATTTTATACATAAATCAGTGCAAGTATGAGTTAAGTTCGATGCTGTATGATAAACATGTACCGTAGTATACAACTGAACCTAATCGATCAACATTTATTTGATTATCCCCACATAATCAGTTTAGAATTGATAAATACATGTTTTATACAAAGATGTACTTGTAGAATTATGTCTATCACTCCTACTTAATGTCCGATGATATTGTTTAAGAAATGTACCCCCTCGAGATATTCCCTCCCCGACACGCCATGATTTCATAAATACAGATACTATAAGACTGAAATTAGTGTGTGCTAAAATTCGTTCTTATTTTTTTAAAAATATAACCATTACATGGCTGTCATAATTGTAGCATGTATATCCGTATTCTTGTTGCCTGCGTTTGTATTCATACTTCATAGCAACTAAGTTTTTAGAGTGTGGTGGTCGCCCTCCTTAGTGGGGCGAAATTGATCATGAAGTGTTTCTAAAGGATTCTGGGGTTTCCCTCTATATATGTGTGTGTACATACAGATAAACTTGTCTGTGAAGTCCACAGCTCGATGAATACAAAGTTATAATAGTTTTGAGAGGTATTTTTAGGGGTTAAGTCAAGCTGCTTTTGATGGATTAGGAAGAAAAACTGTCGGTCTTTATAGACAAGTAGTCTCTGTTCACAAGTGGTCGTTCACACAGGTATGACATGTCTACAGTCTAACTTGTGTTAGCGACCACCTCCGAATAAAGGTCACCCTATGAATAAAGGCCATTCTTTTAAAAGCCAGCATCGATTATTTAGAACAAACTATGCTGACCTCCGAATTAAGGCCAACTGTCAACTAAGGCCATAATTATTATGATTTTCCCAAGGGTGGCCTTTGCTTACAGGTTTGACTGTGTATGCATTATGTAAGCAACTCAAAGTAGTAAAACCTCGATATTTAAAGCACCGTTAATACCTCAGATTTGATAAATATGGTCATCTTTATATAGAGGTGGTCGCTCCGTGAAGTTTTGTTGTAGCTATAGACCACAAAAGTTGGTCAACCAATTCGTGACGCCCACTTTCAATAAGCGCTTTTATTAGACCATATACTCCGCTTTATTTAGATCATGATTGCCACTGAAATCATTTCAATAAAAATATAAAGTATACATCGTAAATATGATGGGAATTTCGAGATAATAATAAGTTTTAATATCACCATAAAATGTCATAAATCTTAACCTGATTTCACGGTCATGCACGATACATGTAGAAACTATATGTTGGGCCTAGACAGTCCATAACATCGCCCGACTGACAATATAATTCAAAATATGGTTGCCTTATTTAAAAAAAAAATATTTAAATTAGTTTATAATAGAGATAATTTCCTATGATTAATTACATCTTTTATGATTATTGTAGTTTCTCATTTGTCATAATATGAATGCTTATATTTAGTGAAAGATATGTTTAACTCTATACCGCAGTTTTGTCCTCTTTGTAAAAAAACAATACATATGCTCTGCTTTTCGTATATAAGTATAACAAAACATTTCAATTTATAAAAATTATAATAACTTAGGGGATTCAAGGATGACTGCTTAAACATTAAGGGACAAATCCCAACATTTTTATCACAGCTTCTCATCTTTTATTTGCATAAACTTTTTACTTAAAGAGCTAGTTTTTATTATTTGAAATATGGAGCAAGTATTTTGACACCGTCTTTAAATTTTAATTTCTTTATTAAGTTTATTTGATGCAATGAATGATTCTACATAAAAAATCTAAATAGAAATTAAGGAGATGTTTGCCTAGCAAAAAATACACCATAAAGAGTGTGTGAATCTGCTCCAAAACTGCATACTTACGTTTCTCTATTTGCTTTTCTGTCAGCATTATTAATATGTCTCTGATTTCTTCACGAGTACACGAGAGCAAACAAAAATAATTGAATAAAGTTTTAAGTTTCAATTCATGTGTAAAATAAGTACCATTCAAAACTGTGATAATCAGGACATATCTCTATTTTCCCGTTTTGCATCATAATTGTTGTTAGTTTTAATGTAGTAGCAACCGTATTCTCTCCGCAAAATATGTACTGAAAATAAACGTGTGTTCGAAGGATACCAGTTCTGTTAACAACCAGATCGAATGGTCTAATTAATAATTGAGAGTACATGTAAATATAACATCCTCCCTGAAAACTCCTGTTTGCCCTACGTTTTTTCTATGGTCTTGTGTTGGTCTAGTTCCGGGGAAGGTGCGTTTTTTTTGCAGGAATCCCTTTTTTATCTATAGTCTTATGTAAAATTTACGTGTGTACACATATCATTTGCTATAAACAAACTATATCGTCCATGCATATATTTAAAGAATATATCAAATAATTTCATAGCCTGGGTTTCGAGCTCGATGTCTCTTTATTAAAAGGTGCCGATAAAGTAAGAGAAAGTCGTGATGACCTTGACATAATGTTTGCTTTATATCAAGTACTGATTAGATCGAGTATGCGAGGTCTGTACATTCCCTCGATTCTAATTCATCATATCTTGGATATTTATACTTCAAAGGAATAATTCCAAAGAATGTCTTTATATTTGATATAGGAAATGAGTTGTTAACAATAATGTATGTGTGTTTTGTCGGATGGCAAGCGCATGAAATTTATTGTAAAAAATCATGTTTTTTTCTTTTTCAGATTGACGGAATAAAAAAACACGGCCATGCAATCTATAAGATCCGCCGCGTCTTATATTCTGATTGGTTTGTTTGTATGTCACATGACACAAAATGGCGTCAATGCGTCAAGTGCTTGTAGAATCAGACCCGTAAACCGCGACGACGTCCAGCACTTGAGAGATTCAGTCATGCATATCTTTGAAATTGAAATATATAACAAATCTACAGATCCGCTGAGAACTGACGTCTCGAAAACTTACAAACCATGGAAATGGTACCGAACAACATCTGATCATGGGAAAACGTTACTGACTTTATCTTTTAACTTCGATGTGCTTTCATTAAGTATTCTAACAATCGGAGTTGACAGAATAAAACTGAAAATTCGCGATATCCCAGAAGGCTGTTTCGGTAATTTGACCGCAGAAGACAGAGTAGGACTTATACGTGACAAAGTATTTGACAATTTTTGGCGCAAACGTCAACAGCCTCATACCCCTCCAGTCGGAGAGGACGATGAACTCATTCACCCAAGCAGTGATAGTATCGTACAGTCCGTGTATGTGTGTAACGAAGTTGTAAAAGAAGAAAACGGTATTGCTGAATTTGCTAATCAGTGCTGTGAGAGAGATTCCGATGGCAAAGTAACGTGCACGGAGTATGAAGATAATTATTGGATAACAGTGTTATATGTTTGCATCGCGCTTGTGAAACTGATGCTTTTCATGTTCGCACCATTACTAGTGCCGGCTAACATGTACACAGCTTCGTACGTGGCGTCAGAATACGTGGCAAAACTAACTCATGAAATTAAGTTGAAAGTATTCGTCAGTGAGAGTAGCGAAACTTCGGTTAGATACAAACATCGTATTACTGAGGAGCAATCCTCGGAATGGCCGAGATTTCGCGAGAGTGTTGAAACACTGCCACGTGATCAAATATGTGACATCAAAGTTCCTGAAATAAGAATCAAAGTAAAAGGAAAACGAATTATTCCTGCTAATGAACCACCAACAGGTTTATTAAGAACTATGTATGATAACTTAATACGATGTAAACTTAGAAGGTTGGATCCATTCAAGGAATGTTGTAATAGCAGCATATATGGATCATTACAAGCACGTGTAGGAAATAAATGTATTTGGGAGGACTTAGTGTTAATTTTCATCAAAGTGGTCTTACTGTTCTTGGTTCCTTTGCCATTTTATTGTCGATGTTTCATTTATTATCGCTTTGAAGAAGCGGAATTTGAGGGAAGAAGGAAGCTTGTGCGCGATCTTGGTTTGACACAGAATTATAATCCGTTCAGAATGAACTTTATACAATACCTGACACCAACACACAGTCTTTTCATTGCTACTTATTCATTCTACATTCTTTGTGGATTGGTGATAGGCTTTGCAAGTATTGCTGTGAGAGATAAACTTAAGTCCATAGTTAGATCAGCATTTCATGATATGCAAAGTGTTTCCAGGACGAACGTTCTACAAGTTGTGCTTGGATTTCTTCTCTGGCCTTTCCGGAAGATAGGTCTTGTTGCATTATTAACTTGTCCTATTATTAGTGTTGTAACTGCACCTTTATGGGGTATGATTTTAGTGTTGTACACTGTACCCACGGTGTACCTAGCTTACAGACTCGTCTTCCATTCCAGAAAGAAACTTGGTAGTGATCAAAGCATGTTTGAATCTGATAAACCTTTCGGTAAAGCTAAACAGAAGGTTTATAACGTTCATAAGAAACTTGCCAAACTGGATAAAAATGTACACGTCAGGAAGCAAGCGTTTACTGACGAGGAGAAACACAGTCCTTGCATGTCTGGTTACGGACGTCTGTTTGCTCTGAGACGCTTTCTGATTCAAATTCTTGTTAGTAGTTTCTGTTTGTTGGTGATGATTTCGGCAATTATGTTGTTTGTTGAAGCCGGTGGTGTTATTGTTGAAGTGTTGGTGTTTACAATGATGGGGATCATAGTTAATGCTGGGGCAACGCTTCGTTATGTCAGCATGGCGTTACTTGTGATTGTTTACATGCATAATTGCTATGACAACGTCTATGACAACTACCTGACGTTTAATTCTACCGTCATTGATGACGTCATGGACAGAGTAGAAGATTTGAAAAAGATTGCTGCTCTACCGTCTAACATGCAAGAGAATGCTGCTTTCCAGGTAACATTTAATTCGAACGTTATTTAACTTGTATATCATATTTCATAACCCTATATGTTACCAAATAAATAAAGATAATACTTCCAATAATCATAAACAGAAGATGTCTCGATATTGGTATGATAAAATAAGAGTATGCATTCAGATATTTCTCTTTGGTGCCCATTGTATCTTAATAAAAGAATTGAACAATCTTTTCACATTTACCACTGTACGAACTCCGGTATATCCTTATCAATAATTGGAAATTATTGAACCTTTTGAAATACGAAGTACATGCAGTAGATTTAACATTTTAAAAAAAGATTGATGACATTCCATTTGTACTCCAACTTATTAATGATGCCTTATGTGTTCTTCAGGTTAGAACTGTCGAAGCGGTCGATGAAATCCCCACAACTCTGAACTTGGAGAAAAAGGAGGCACAGTTTAGTATTGGGCATTTACTTTTGTTTTTAGATTCCGCGGATACTCCTAGAATTCCACTGAATTTATTCAAACTACTTTGTGAAATCAGGGTACACGGAGCCCCAGGACCTGTTTATATCAATCTGCTCAAAGCAACAGGGAAGTTTTCAATCATTGTCGTTTTCCTATTTTTTGTGATGATCGTTGTTATGGCATTTGGAAGTGCCAATCAAATGTCTTCCACGAATCAAACATTGGCAACACTAGCAGGTGGTTTTGTTCCAATGTTACTAAAGAACGTTTTATCATCAAAAGGAACAAAATTGAACCTTAAAACTCTAAGTTTTAAAGGACAAATTGATGAAATAATTGCTGATTATAAACAACACTGGCCCATTAATGACTTCACCGTAGAACAATACGATCCTAAAGAGGAAGAAGAGAAAGAACAAAATAAAGATAAAGACGATAGTGACAAAAAGGATGAGGCGAATTCAGAAAAGAATCAAGAAGAAGATAAAGATGATGAAAAGAAAGCAGAAGCTGACGTAGACAAGAAGAATTCTGATAATGGAAAGTCTTCAGCGCTTGGTTCAACATTTACTAACAACAATTTACTGACTCCAAATCCATTTAGTGATAGCATGGAAGATTTACGACCAGTTGGTAATCAAACACATGGACCTGAATGGTTACGACGTCTTTCAGTATACAAGCAGGAAGACAACTTTGTTGACATTTTTATAGACTTAAGTGCTTCTGAAGAGACCTCTAAATGGCAGTGGGAATTTGGTTCCAACGATTCCGTGAACCAATCAATGACCATGTTAAATGAGGCTGAGACAGTAGACACCAGAATGCCATATAATCCAGTACTGACTGTAACTGGTACCAATGGTTACAGTGAAACACAATCGTGAAATATTCTAAATATCAACTAAATTGAACTACTGTCAAACCAGTGTTAGGGGGTCATCTCCGAATAAAGGCCAACCTGCGAATATAGGCCATTTTTCAGAACAATTATTGATAATTTAGATAAAAATGACCATTGAATAAAGGCCACCTGTCAATAAAGGCCACATTTTGTCTTTCCTAAGGGTGTCCTTCACAGGTTTGACTGTAAAAAAATTGATTTAGAATTCCAAAACCAGTCAAACTTGAGCTTACTGGCCATTCTTAAAACCCGTTTATTGATATAGTAGACTAAATGACCGCTGAGAAAAAGCTAACTTTTCAATTTGATCAAATGTCTCTCTCCATTGGATGCCCTTCATAGTTCACAGGTTTAGTGTACATTATTTTATACATGAATTTCAACCGGTGGGTTTTGGGTAAATTTTATATTTTTTTTATTTTGATTATGTTTATATTCTTCATATACATCTAATATAATATCTAATGTCCATTTAACTAAGAAATTGCTCAAATTTGACCAACAACCTAATTGTTTTTGTTGGTTAAACTTTTGTTAATAAATTTTGTAATTTTATGAAATATAAATTTGTGTAAAAAGTGTTGTTTTTTGTCTTATATGTATATATTTTATATAACATGTCAGATTAACAAATACATTTTTTATGATTTTTTGTGAAAAAAGCTATTTTTTAGATGCCTACACTATTACATGTTTTGTATGTTTTTTGTGATAATAATTTGTAATAAAATACAGTACAGATATACTTAGAATTGAAATTATCACCATTCCACACTATTTATAATTTAGATTAGGTGTAAAAAGGGATGTTTCTGGTTATCCAATGCCATAAGTTAATTTTTACCAAAGAGCCCACAAAAAATCCCTGATCTACCTACCCCATCTTTAACACCCATTATAACCTGAGAAAATTTTTTTCTTCAGGCCTTACTCTTACACCAATGAGAACAGACAAAGAAATAATTTCTTTTATGAAATGAAAGAAATGGTCAAAAGAGGAGTCTGATCTTACCAAAATGTGATCAGTTTGCTGCAGGTCATACCCTTCCATGAATATTTGACAACAATATCAATTTTCCTCCATATATGGAAAAGTTGCCAGTTCCTGAATGGTAAATTAGTACTGGTTCAAATAACTTCCAGGAAAACTAATAGATGAATCAGCTGTCTTGTATAAATGAATTTTTTTTTTTTTTAAAAAAACCCCTACAATTTTCTTTTTTTTCACAAGTAATTTAATTCAATGGCAGATAACTTAAAAACGAGATCAGTGACCCCCAATTTTTTTTCGCTTAAAATGTTTCTGTTATCATATGCTACGATCATGCAAAGTTTAAAAAAAATTCATTGATCAGTTTTAATTTTTCCTATATGAAAAATGTAGCGAACTACCGAAAACGTCTTTAAGTCAGGTCCACACTGCATTACATTGAGAATTCTTCTGATACAGTCCAATTTCCTTATGTTAGTATCTGTAATATGCAGAAATAACCTACACAAATTGTCACAGGAATTCAAACCTTTCCACCTTAAATTACAGTCAAACCTGTGAAAAAAGACCACCTTTGGGAAAGACATAGTGTAACCTTTATTCACAGGATGGCCTTTATTCACAGGGTGGCCTTTATTCAGAGGGTGGCCTTTATTCACAGGGTGGCTTTATTCACAGGATGGCCTTTATTCACAGGATGGCCTTTATTCACAGGATGGCCTTTATTCACATGGTGGCCTTTATTCACAGGATGGCCTTTATTCAGAGGGTGGCCTTTATTCAGAGGGTGGCCTTTATTCAGAGGGTGGCCTTTATTCAGAGGGTGGCCTTTATTCAGAGGGTGGCCTTCATTCACATGGTGGCCTTTATTCAGAGGGTGGCCTTTATTCAGAGGGTGGCCTTTATTCAGAGGCAGGCCTTTATTCACAGGGTGGCCTTTATTCACAGGGTGGCCTTTATTCACAGGGTGGCCTTTATTCACAGGATGGCCTTTATTCAGAGGGTGGCCTTTATTCAGAGGGTGGCCTTTATTCAGAGGGTTGCCTTTATTCACAGGATGACCTTTATTCACAGGCAGTTGTTAACACAGGATTGACTGGATCTGTTTTTGTTGGCATCCATACCTAATATCGCAAAATCTAAACAGGTGTCAAGTCAGTTTGAAAGGTTAACAAAATCATTTTTTTTCTATAATAAATGACTTTAAATTTAAGCTGTATCTCACATTTATGTAAATTTCTTTGGTTACAATAGAAATGTTGAAAAAATTTGAATGAATTTTATCAGTATATCATTCGTGAAGAATTTTGAAGTTTCTGCCTCATGAGATTCTGTATTCTTTTTCTGTTCATTGTGGAGAATTTCATTCAATTAAAAGTCCATTACAGAGTAGATTCAATTACACAGTTATGAAATGTCAGATGAATTATCAAATTTGATAAGAACGTTTTGTACAAATGTTATAACATCATTTGATAAGTTTATACTTAAAAGCTTGTATGAAATATTTCAAATGAAAACATGTGAAGTGTTTGATCGTCAAAGACTTCACAATGATGCACAAATAAAAGGACTTGAAATATTTGCCGGTTAAAGAAGATTTTAATTAATTTCATCTAGTATTAATCTTGAATACCATCCAGCAATTTATCATTAAATAAGTATAACTCTAAATATTCATCACTGACTGTTTTCAGCTAATTGGTGATTGTAAATCATCAAGTTGTCAGACAAATATGCTTCAATATCTGTGTTAAGACTAGGTGTAAGAACTTGTTTCACGGAGATAAAAGTTACAAATAAATCTAGAACACTGGTATGCTAGACAAAGTCATAGAATTCATGCACTGTGACCATGCACCATGACTCGACAACTCATCTTTTTATTTTCATTATAAAACTAATTGAAATTTAATTGTTTATCTTGAGCTATATCTCAGTTTAAGATTATTATTGGATGAGATAGGGGGGCTTGAAGTCATGAATGAAATTTCGTGACAGCACAGTTCATAATTTATTATAATTAAAGCAGATATTTACGTAGCTGATAGGAGACACGATAGAATTTTTTTCATAATCTTCAAATTTATTTCACAGAATAAAAAAGATAAACGACCCACAGATATCAATTTTTTTTTACAAATTTTTATGTTCTATATTTTAGAATGCCGCCTATTAACAGGACTTGATAAATGAACCTATTTAAATGAAAGTGTTAAATATCATCGGCATTTTAATCGCTATCAAATGAAAAATATTATCAACCAAAAATGCGCTAATGTTTCGCTTTTGAATTATTTTTTTTGCATGCTGATACCATCTAGAGGGTTTTCTTTAAAAGCATCCAAGTAGAAAGAAAACTGCTGTACAAAATTATTAATAAACGAAGCTTTCCAGGCCATTCCAGCGTAACTTTACACAATAATAGATTCCCAACTGTGGTTTTACCTCAAAGTCATAATTTGTAACACTAACCATGATTTTGAAAAAGTCATGCATAAATTATACAATTTGAATAGATATAGGTTCATATGCTGTGTAAGTACAAATAAAGTAATAATGAAAAATTCCTTTTTTTAAATTTGTCATGGTAAATATTTGCATTATCATGTTTTAGAACACCAGAAATCTTCTTATTTAACAATTTTATCTGTAATTTTTTTATACACATGATTTTTTTCAAGTTCTTAGCAGTTGGGCGTAGAAAAAATTATTTGCTTCTGGTAACATTCTCATTAAAAATAGGGTAGCTAGGGAAATTTTTTTGATTATCCGTGAAAGAGAGCTGATAGGCAAAAAAGGTAGAAAGTGGATGTACCGCTCCTTGGGCAAAATAAACAGTCTGGGGTCATGGGGGGGGGGGGGGGGGGAAATAAGGGCAGGTCAGGTAACCAGAAACAAACATTATTTTATGCCTTAATCAAGATAAACTTAAATCTATCTATCCATATATTACATAGATTTTATCACAAATCTGTCCTGTTTGTTATATTGATAGAGGACAGGATTGTTGATTGAATGTCGCAGATTTGTTACTATAGTATGTTATATCTAAATACTTACAAATTGTTGGAACATAATTGCATCTGAATTCATTCATTCTCCATAACTTATTTACACATCTTGAGAGAAAGTTAGCTTTTATTTTCAAATTAACAGAGAAACAGGTTCACAATGATAGGAAACCCAAGTTAGGCCAACTGTTAGTCGTACATAACTATAAATTTGATAAAATGAATTAGCGCTATGAGGGAGGCAGACCTGGACCAAATGAGATTTCAAAATTGTATGCACCCCGACTATATGTTTGTTTATAAACAGCATTTAACTAAATATGAACAGACAGACGGTCATACAGGCAATGGATAAATAAACGAAGTCTCCATCAAAACTATTGCTCACAGAGATACAGTTAAATCTGCATACTATATGACAGAGAGATTGGTATGAACATTTTCCAACATCAAGTTAGAAATATTTACATTAACATTTCCAACTTTAAACCTGAGCTCATGAAAATTGGCCCTAGAGATTGCTGCCATAATCATATCTCCAAGCTCCTTAATATTACAATGAAATCTTTGACAAAAAAAATTGTGGCAACTTCAAATGTGCAATATTCCCGCAGTTAACAAAGCCATGACGTTATATTTATGGTTACAGAACAATTTCTCTCAACTCACAATATCATAAACTTTAAGAACCAATAAGTATGTTTTGCGTTATTAGAGATAAACTCTGTTTGAAATTTTAATGCACTCAATAAAAGGACAAGAAAATTACTTTCAAAATAATATTTCATTGTGTTTATTAATAAATACTATAAAAACAGTAAGCCATTTAAATACAAAACATATGGATATATATTCAACAACAATAAACACATTGATACAATTAACACAAACAATGTATACAGTATAATCAGTACATTACGTAACAGTTACTGTATGTCATAATATTAGATATATCAGTTGTTTAAAGTACTGCATACTTAGAATTATCTTCACAACATTTTAACGATAATGGAAAATAGAGAAAGTTTAATATAAAAGAAATATTGAAGCTTATACTTTGACATGAGGGCTGAGGATATTAGAATTGTCTGAAAGTAGAAGACATTAAATATGTGTACTTACAACCTGTAATACTAAATATTAAAGAATTAGAAATAACTAAGATAAGATAAAACCAGCAGATATGTGATATTGGCAAGAATTTTAAGCAATAAGTTAACTGATAAATAATTCAGCGCTAAGCATTCTTTGATACTTAACTTTATCTTAAAAGCTAAAGCATATACGAGTAAACAGTGACTATAGAATATTCAAGTAAGTTTACAGAATTATACTTTTGTGACAACCCACAACAAATAATCTTTTTTTTGTACACTTACGAAACTGGCATCTACTAGTATATCATCCTAACAGAATATTATGAGAAGGGATGTGATCTTATATCAGTTGAAGATTAAATAAGGGGGCTGTTAATTATGTTCCAGACAGAGTTAGAAACTGGTAGATGATTTCTATTATTTTAAAAGTATATTTAGCAAACAGGTAAATATCTTGAAAAACACTTTAAGTACTTTACAATCGGCAAGTTTTGGATAAAAAAAATACCTAAACAAAATCAATTTATATGATTTTATATTAATAAAAAAATTAAAAATATACTTATGAAAAAAAAAAAACTTCATATAGAACCCTATAAACATTTTAACTGGCCAAAGACTGACAGGATATAAAAAACAAAAGTTTGTCCTAGCAAAATAATCAGATTCTACATTAACTAGGTAGAATAAGAATTCAGACAAAAATATAAAAAGACAGAAAAATCTGTGAAAAAGTTATAGATCATTTCTTTAACAAGTGCTTGTCTAAAAATCCAGCTTTTAGATTTTATCAAGATAGTACATACAAAAAAATGAAACTACAGTGTTTTTACATGGAAATAGTAGTGTCATAGGTTAGTAAAAAGTATGAGAAATAATAACCAACAAAAATTTAAAGGAATGTATTAAATGAGATTTATGTAAAAAAAAATTAAATTCAACACTTGAACCACAATAAAGTCAAGTTCTTCATTTCTTTCCATGTATTTTTTCGTGTAATAAAATCTATGAGTTACTAGGAAGGATATGAAAGCCAGCAATTCTGAGATACATGATTTGGGTTAATTTTAACCCCAACAGAGTTGGGACAGCTATTTCTTGGAAAAAAATTCTTTAACATCTTAATTCTTCAAATTGTAAGAAATGGTGTATTCAACTTTAAACAATTTAATTCCATGTCTGTGGTATAATATTCATTAATAGAAAATCATTTGAAGTTGATAAAATATGACAAAGTGTTACCCACACTTAAACAATTGAGATGTGATACGGCAGGAACGTAGCCACATTATATCAATCTTCTTTATAGGTGGTCATACTTTTTTGTATTGATATTTGCTCATTGTTTAAGCTAAAACAGTCATAATTTTTTGAATGCATCAAACCATGATACCCTTATGAAAATATCAGGGTAAGTCCCTTAAAAGGCTGATATATTTACTAGGATGTCGATAAAGGCATCAATAATTAAAGGCATCAATAATTTAGATCATTCTAAACAATGTACAGATCTGAGATAACAATGTCATGTAAATAAAGAAAAGATTTTTAACTGGACAGGATCAAAAAGGATTTCTGAGGGATAGATACAACATACACTATAGACATACATTGGTGAAAACGTGTACATGAACCTATGGGTTCAAAATACATTAAATATCAAGGCAACAATTTCATCATGGTTAAAATATCCTTCTTCAACAAGGTACTAGCACCTATAAGTTATTAAGGTTTAGGAACCCCAACTCCAAATTACTCCCATAGACCTTAAATGCAAATTTAAAGGGAAATTACTGGTAACTGGAAGGAATGTCATTGTTTTTACAAAATAAATTATTAACATTTACAAAATCTGTCCTCCCTATTTTGAGATAATAGTTTTGGGAGCTAGGATTCTTATACCTTAAACCCAATATTAACTGATCAAGGTTACAAAATAGGAAAGTAATACTAAGAAATGGGAGAAACAGTGACATAAGATGATGAGACGATTTGAGTTTCTAATAATCCGGGGTTATCAATTAGTGCAAACATGATTTGAAAATCAGGAAAGACAGAGAAAAATGTATGTTAGTACAAAATACACAGATACAAGAAACACAGGACAAACTACATCAGAATATTTGTAAACAGTTCCTTATACAAAGAAAGAAAAAAGGTGTAAAAAATGTTTGTTTCTAGTCCCCTGACCTACCCTAATTTTTCCTCACGGCCCTGGACATTTTATCAGGCCCGAGGAATGGTTCATCCAATTTCCAACTTTTTTTACCTTTCCACATGCTTTCAAGAGCCCTGAAAAAGCCCTGACCTACCTATCCCATTTTAATGAGCATGTAACCAGAAACAAATATTTATTTGGCCTAAGTAGATTAACCAAGCAACCATAAATTTTGACAACTCAAACATAATACATAGAAAGAACCAATTAAGTTATTTTGACAATAAACATAAAGCAGTAAAATGTTATTTTGGCACCATGGTATAGCTAGGCAGTCTAGTAAGAAATAATTCTACATCAATTTCAGTTCTATTCTCAAAAATATATTTATACTAGTAGATAATTCTTAACAAAATACAAATACTAACTACACTTAGTAATACCTACTGAAAGAAAATATATAAAATAAATAAGTTGTCGCCAACATCCAACAATAAAAACTGACCGTGCTTTATATGGACATAACCATAGTAATTTAATTACAGGTACATTTATAGACAGACAAATCTGTCCATACAATCCATCTTTAGAAGGGAAAGTATCATTAGTTTATCCAGAGTTTAAGATAACTATAAATGTATGAAATGGATTTTTTCACTGAGGTTCAACATCCATGGTGACTTGACTGCTTTTGATGCCAGACTATAACCACTCAACCACGTCGGCCCCGAAATGGAAATAAAACAACAGGATTTTTTTATTGGCCAGATGGTGTCTATTCACAGGTAGTCTTAAGAAAAGATTTGACAGAAATAGATTATTGAAATAGAAAAACCTTGCTATTGTTCACCATTCTGTTACTATGACAATCAACTATCAATTTCAAAACAAAATTTGTATGATCTTACAGAACACAAACCCAGATATTTAACATGACATGAAGAGTTCTATCATGTGAGTCATCTAGATACACTGAACGACCCAAACAAACTAACAGAAAAATGCTGTAAAGAAAAAACACCATAGAAACCATGAATACACATTGGGTGAATGCAACAACTGGACACATCTTCATCTGCATAAAAATACAGACATTCAATTATCATTTGTTTAGTATAATCCTTAACACTCATATTTTAGACATGTTATTAAATGCTATGAGCATTAATCTTCTTTTATTTGTTGCTGTTTAGCTCAAGGTAAAATATCGCCAAGTCTCTTAAGCCAGTTATGTTATACGGAATAAACAATATTTTATAGATGTCCAAAGTATATAACCCTGAATTTAATATCATATTACAAAAAAACTAAAATATTAGAAAAATATTAGCACAAAAATATCATAACAAACAATACAAGTAACATAAGTAAATGGCACAATTAGACAGTCATTCAGTTTTATAGTAAAACTGAAGTTTGTTTAGTGCGATCTTATTAAACCGTCAAAGCTGAATAATCACACAGTCGTTGAATGCCATTGTATTTAGCTTCGTACCACAATTGATAGTTTTCATTTATTTTACCGTTAGGGAATGTCCCATTCCACGTTGGTATAATATTATGTAGCACATTGTTAAATACATGTACATTCGACAAATAGTATGACGAAAATTATCATTTAACTTATGAAAGTACATGTAATTGAACCTCACCAAAGCTAAAATTAAATGCATGACTGTGAAATTATGCAGCTTTGACAGTTTAATAAAATCGCATGATATGAATATATATTACATACAACATTATAAACTTCTCTTCAATCTTAACAACTTTAATGGGTACATATATATAAAGTTAAGAGTCAAATGCAAATCAAAATACTCTAAAGGCAAGAGAAATAAATTTTCTGCATCACTGACAGTAAACTGATTTAGAATATTTTGGACCAAAATAAACCCAATGTTTATTAAGTTGTTCATCTTTGACATTCCAACCCACTTATTTAGTGACTTCATTCTATATTGGAGATTTTATGATAAATAGAAATATTGGAGAGCAAAAAAATAGCAAACCACTGAAGGAATACCAGAAAACAACATCTTTAATGGTGACCTGAATAGGAAAATAAACAAGTGCTAAGTACAACAGTTTTAAAGTTTGTTTTGTCATATGTAAAGGTAATTGTACACACAAAATGACTAAGTACATGTAATTCAATGAAAAGTAACAATATCATGAGCAGGGGTAAATGTATGATGAAATATTATAGGATTTCAAAAGAAGTAGTAAATACTATGTATCTTACACAATTCTATAAAGATAAAATTGAATTGAAAAGATAAATGAGTGGATATTTTGAGAAAAGAACAGAATGAGGAACACAAACACTAGAAATTAACCCAAAGGACTGGAAATGAAAGAAAAGGAGATTTTGTGCTTCTAATTCTTCTTCTCCCAATAATATATAACACAATTAACATATACTAATTTATAAAAAAACATATTTGGGACTTCAAATAACATCTTAAAAATGTAGATCATTTATAATTACAGTTAAGACACAGAACAGAATATATATGAATTAAGTATCATTTCGGAATAAGATTTTCTTAGTAAATCACAACTGGGAAAATACAAAAAACATTTAGTACACAAGCAGAAAGCTTAAAGAGTCTGCAAGGCTTAACTGGTGCTATAAACACACAACTTGAACAAAGTGTAAAGTTAATGGTAAGTCATGTTAAGAGAATGTATAAAATGTAAAATAAATCATGGACGGTGAGGTATATGAGTATATGATTTATATAGATACAGTTGATATGTTTAATATACATAGTAAATCAACAATGATGTGTATGTACAGTCAAATCTGTGAACAAAGGCTACCCTTGAGAAAGACAAAACATGGCCTTTATTGACAGGTGGCCTTTATTCAGAGGCCATTTTGTTCTTTATAATAAATGACGTTTTTTAAAAGAATGGTCTTTATTCACAGGCTGACCTTATTCAGATATGGCCGCTAACACAGGTTTAACTGTACATGAAAAATGGAATGTTCTGTTCCATGATATGTTTCTAACAATCTCCTTATCACAGTCACTTGTAATATAAGCAAACATCAGTGAATGTTGTAATAACCAGTGAATTCAGCAGAAAAATATGCCACTGAGGGAAATGATGCATGTTGAAAAAATTCAATTTCTACCTAATTTACCCCATTCTATCTAAGATCTACTTCTTTAATGGTGTAATAGAATTAAAAAATCTGATTTCATTAAGTATAGAAATACAATGAAAATATTCAAGTGTATATGGTAAAATACAGAACATACTATGTTCAAACATGGAGCCTTTTGAAGAATCTACTGGAAAAGATTTAACATGAGGATGAAGGTTTTGTTGATCTGGTCTGAAAGCTTTCCCCATCGCAAAAATGACACATCACAAGAATTATTGATTCTTTTTCTGTTAATCACTATCTGTAATGATAACCAACATCACATTTATCCGTAGCCGGAGTTATCTCGGGCTGACATGCTTATATGATCTATACAGGCTGGTATCACACAGCAACATTCACATTACACACACTATATTCAGCTATAACATGGTGATAACACTTTCCTACACTTAAGGTTATATATCTAACTTCAAGTCAATCCGAAGTTGTACGTAAATGCTAGTTCTAGTAAACACTGTGGAGCACCATCTTCTAAACAAACAAACATTTCATGTCCATCAACAAATCTACGTCTGAAATATGTAAAGAATAATTTAATAACCAGAAAAAATGACATCTCCATCTTCAAGTTTTTTTACTAAGAATTTTCAAGCTTATATCATGAACAACAGAAAAAGAGAGTTTTATATACATGTACCATTTTCACAGAGATGAAAACTCAAGGTTTTCAAACTCCCTACCTCTTGACGAATCTTGCACTCTATCAACTGTGCTAACTAGTACACAAAGATCAAACATAGAAGAGGGGGGAGCAAATGACTTTTACACATATTTGATCATACTGTAGAATCATTAATTTTCATTGGGGATTTAATTTCGTGGGTCGGCACATTCACGAAATCAAATCCCCACGTATTTAAATACAGAGATAAGGCTTTCTTATCAAAAATCAAAATCCACAAATTTATGTCCCCACGAAATAGCCATTTTAGTAAAAACCACGAAAATTGAGCCCAATGAAAATAAATGAAAATACAGTATTCAGAGGATTATTTTGTCCATCAATCAATAAGCATATTAAAAGAAGCAGCCTTTGTTTATGATAGAGCATTACAAATAGGTAGTCTATAACTCTGGTTTGACTGTACAGGAGAAATTAATGAAATTATACTTAGATACTTACCCTATCACCCAGTACATGATAACTGCTGGTTGTTTCTTAGTCTGTGAAGTAACAGGTAGTTGGCAAGTAAACATAACACCTTCTTCCATAGTACAGCCAGATGGCTTATCATTTCTACACATCTGATGATAGAAAATTCAAAACAAATGAATCTCCTAGTGCTACAGTAATTCTGTCACTTTTTAAATCACATGATCATTATAATCACATGATCATCATATATCACATGATCATTATAATCACATGATCATTATAATTATATCACATGATCATCATATAATTTCAACCAATAGTAAAATGTAATGCATAAATAAGGAACTTTTTTTTATACTAACTTTATTCCTCGAATCCTTGGAGATCATACACCATATGGAACAGACATAAAGTTGATAAATTATTTTCCTCAGATCTAGTGCCATTTTCAACATTATTATTGTGGCTGGCAGTTATCCTAACCAGCTTCCCTGGACTTCATTTAGGCCTTAACCAGTACTTACCACATTCTATCCGCAAGCTACTACTAAGCTACCCCACATAATTCAGAGGTGGAGGACAATTTAATATCTTCAGTCAAATTTGTCACAGACAGTGCGAGTCTGTCTGGGGTTCAAACTCACAACCTTTTGATCAGTAGACCAAGGCTCTAACCACTGAGCTAACTGGTCAGGCTTCGTAAAGTTAAACAAATTGATTAAGAAATAAATGAACTACCAGTACAATAGTTAAGAAGAAAATACCTTCTTTTTTTCCTGACATTTAAAGTATTCATGTAGTTTCATACAGCAGCCATAGAAATTGAATAGTAAATGTTGATGACATGTCCCCTGTACAGAGGCAAGGTCAAATGGGGTCGGGTTGATATATACACCCTCAAAACTGTTGAAAGTCAAATAGTAAAACAGCTGATTGTGTACACCTCTTGTAAACCTGAAAACAAGTACTAAATCTTTAGAGCATACATCAACGACAGGTTTGATGATATTGAATTCACCATTACAACAGACAATATAGTGAAGTAGATAGTAGATAAATCCTATATTATCAAATAATTTCAGCAAAAGCATTTTAGTGTCAAACCATAAAATATTCTTAAAACATAATCAAGCTTAAGTTTTTAGTACATTTTTTAACATTTCAAGCAATAACATGACTGAAATATCCAGGCCTCAAGGTTATACAACTTGAGAACAATCTCTGAGCTCAAATCTCCATTCCATTTTCAAAGTATTATGGTTGAAAAGATAGAGTTGATTAATGTTTAACTTCATATTAAGATCAATTATGCTAACAGGCTAATGTATCAATAATATCAATATAATTAACTTAGGACCATTAAAAGACAAGATATGAGATCGGAGACCGATATTAAGTTTTATCACCTTGGGGCCCGGGCATTGAGGCAGTGATTATCTGTAGTGAATAAGTACAATAACTATAATATCGTCACTCTGTAAAAGATGCCAGAAAAATGAAGTATACATTGAGAAGATATTGAATATTTTTACTGATTGAACAAAATCTTACTTAATATCAATGGTAGTTCTACTGGTGTCTCTACTAAAACTTCTATTTACAACATCCAATTCATACGGCGATCCTTTTCTCCCATCAGCTTTTAGCTAAATCACAAAAAACAACAAATTTCAGTAAAGTTCATCAAGTAACATCATGACATTCGGAATCATAATTCATCAATCTGTACAAGGAGAATGTTCATCTTTATTTGTAAGTACCTGGTACATACATACATGAACAAAAATATAAATCAAATTATATAAAAAAAATTTGTTTATCACAACCTAATTTAAATCATCACAAATACCATATTCAAATCAGAATTTTATTACAACTAGCCATAATACTAATTAATCCCTATTTACGGTACACAAAATATTCAGTTAGACATATTCAAATATTTTTAAATATGAAATGACCAGCAATCCTTTGTCATAAATAAAACCTGACGGTTGTGAATAATTGCATTCAAGAAACCCGTTTTGTAAATTCAGTAACTACTCAGTAATGATAATTAAAATGATATCCTAAATTTTTAATAGCCATCAATATTTTTCCAGTAGCACTCATTGTGTGGTAATAAACTGGCTATGATTAGAGTAATACCTACCTTGTTAATACTGGTACTACTTCCACTAGAGTCATTAGAACCATATGACAATCTACTTCCTTGTCTCTTCATTCCAGAGGGACCATTAGGGGACAGAACAATTTTATCTCCTTCATCCAAATCTAAAATATCAGGTATAAAAGTAAATCTCTAATTAAATGATCGTAAACTTCATTATTATAACTTTAAGCATTCATAAAAAAAAACAAAAAAAAACATCACAGTGCACAAGTACATTCTGCAATCATTTACGGCGAACGAAAGGTGAGTCAAATGTTATGAATAGGGACTTAAGTCTTAAGAGTCCAGGAAAAAAACAATAAAACTTTATTTGCTGATAATAATTAATTAATGATTATACTAACTTAATCTGGGAGAAGCAGATTTAATGGGTGACATGATGTCAGATGTCTTCTTCTCATCATCAATACACTTCAATGTTGGACCTGTCTGTTCTGAGAACAATCTGAAATTTAACCATTTTATTTGTATTTTTAGAAACATTGAAAATAATGTTACCCATTCCAAACTTATGTTTAATTCTGATTTTTAGAAAGTAAGTTGAATTATTTGGGTTGTAATTAACTTATTGGGACTCATAGACAGAAAAACATTCTGATTTGAACAAAATCTTTAGTCCTAACAAGTTTAGTATAAAGAAAATTTACTTCATGAGCCAATCCTTAATGGAATTGATAAAATGATGTCACCTACATGGCAAGTGATCACATATTTTTCAAAGATGTAGCATGGAGATTGGTTTAATTTCAGGCAATTAAACTGTGACATAGAGCTCAGTGAAATCTTCTTCAAATAACAATGGACCGTAAAACGATGTTACAGACATTATGTTATATTTTTCAATAATGAAAATTACTATGTTATTAAAAGCTATAAATAATCTGTACCCTAGATAAACTCGAATTCTTTTTTGAAACTTTCACATTCAATTTAATTAGAAATCAAAAGAAAATGAAAAAAAGTTAGACTACCTTTGTCTGAGAACAACTCATATGACTGTATAATAGGATAATGTTATATTTCAGTTACCTTTCATTACACTGTAATTCCATATCTGTATCATCTAGATCCAACTGTGCCAGTGTTAACTTACACTGCTCAACGAAGAAATGATCCACTGTCTGTCTACCTATGGCAACTTCAGAAAAACTTCCTGCTTCAAGTATAGTACACATCAAAAAATGCCTCTGAAGAAAAACAACAACATTTATGTTAGCTTTGATGTTAACTTTTTTAATATTATTATCACCGAGGTTTAACATCTCACCAACAACCAAGCTCATTTGGTGACTTTCCAGTTTATATGGTGGAGGAAAACTCCAAGTCGTACAACTGGATAGAACCATAGACCTTCCCTAAGCTAGCTGGACAGCTTCCTCACATGTGATGCTTAGTCACTGATGGGATTTGAATTCACAGCAAAGAGAGGCTATAACTACTCAACCACAGAGGCCCCTGTAATCTTCTTAAAGGTAGACATACTGTTACTGAAGACACATAAGGACAGTGAAGATGATTTGTATATAAAATTCACAGACAAGACCTAATGATAGGATCATCCTTTATTGTTAATTACCATTACCTTAAGTGTTTTTACATGTCACAAGTTGAGATTCAAACATTTACAAGTGGTTTATACCGGTAAGTGCAGAATAGAAACTTAAATATTCTGATGAAGTGTTCTTTCCAATTAGATCATGCAATCAATGCTTAGTAAAAGAGCAAAGAAGTGATAGCATTTAGTGATAAATTATTCTGTTATTAAAGCAAAAAACTTACCATACTGACAACCAAGAGGAACCATCTACCCTTTGGTTCCCGGTAACCAGGCTTATTTCCCCTATCACTATCACTCAAGTGGGTGGGGTAAATTTCCCGCCAAATTTCAAGGTCATCAACAGGCTGTTTACTGACTAGATGTAGAATGCAATGATGCTTGAGAAATAAATATAAATCCTGAAGATCTTCACCTTGCATGTGTGAACAAAGCAAATAATCCTGAAATAGAGTTTGAGGTCTATATGAGAAAAGTATGAGATCCATATGAGAATGAAGTAAATAATCTTGAAATAGTATTTGAGAGCATATGTACCAGTGGCCATTTTTAGAAGTAACATTTAGGGTTATAAAACTAACAACAAATTGAAAACATAATTCTACAGCTTTAGTACAATACCACATCTCAATAATAATGACAGAAATCGGGCAATCCCATTGTTAGTAAACAGAACAATCCCAAATGTTAAAACAAAATATATAACATTATAGAAGAGATATGGAATGAGACAGAAATGATGTAAGATGTTACAGACCACACATACCCTATAAAACAAACAAGATCCCAGCACACCAAACTTCCTTCTGGAGTCTGGATTCACTGTCTCCTGAAAAAAAGAAATAATTTATAGACCAGAATGCTCCAGAAACTTTAATTTTTTCATTTGTACTATAACTTTTAGTTTAGCAGTGCCAACCCTCGTCTGTTAACCTCTTCAGTGAGATCTATCCACCTATGAAGTTTCATGTTGCTACTTCATATAATTTCTGAGTTATGAGCTACATTAAGTTTTTGCACGACGCAGACGACACATTGATCATAATAGCTAGACTTTTTCAAGCTAAAAGCATTTAACAAAAACTTACAACTAAAACAAATCAACCTCAAACATTTGAAGCTGGAGTTTTAACTTCATCACCAAAACCAGACCATAAAACGTCTTACCATAAACTCATTGCATCCATGAATAGAAATATAGCATTCAATGAATAGTAATGGATTGCATAAGGAAGATTCAGAATTTTAGAATTAAGAAAATATTTCTTACCAATTCAGCAAAATCTTGAGCTTCAAATTCACTCAAAATCTCATCACATGATACCTAAAAAAACAAAATATTTTTAATAAAGCCACTTATCTCCCCTTCAAAAATGGATCATTTTATACAAAGTGTATAAAAGAAATGTACTTTTGAGCAGTTTGACCTTGTAAAATTATGATTGGACAATCACATAACTCAGTTTCTTTCCATGGAGGAAATTTAAACCTCTAATATACCGGTACTTAGGTAATTATATCATAGGAGAAATATTTTGGAGTTATATGGTACATTTTATTTCAATGTTTGAGTGGTTCTTAACCTATCAGATTACAAGAAACATAATGCTTAATGATAAATCTTGTTTAAATAATGATCACGCTATGAATCATAAAGATATATAAATACTTACCATATCATCTTGATTAAGACGTAACCATCTTACACCAGTTAATGTATCTAAGAGTATAGGTTCCAAAGGATTACAATATGGTATAGTTTGTGTATTAACACCTGTATGTAATATTCTATACATTGTTAAACCAATCAGCTGATCCAGGTGCTGATGTAATTCTTTATCACAAAACACCCTGAAATTTAGAAATCAAAGGATAAAATTACAAAGACTTTCCTTTCACAATAAGAGACCGGAGTTTATTGTAGCACTAACAGCCACAGTCACATGGCAACTATCCAGCTTTAATAGTGAAGGGAGACCTCAGGCTTACACCTGAGTAGATTCACTGACCTTCTGTAATCATCTAACTAGACAGCTTCGTCACATATTAAATTGGTCCTCGATGAGATTCTAACTCAAAGCATTGAGGGCCAAGTGATTACTAATCAGATACCTACGGAAGCCCCACACTTCTCACTTTCAGAGTAAGCTATGTATGTATTCACTGTATCAGATTAGCTTATTCTATTTTTGTAATCTGATAAGTGAATTATTGATAACCTTGCATTTATCTTAATCATTTATCTTTGAAAACACTTCTACTTTTTTATAAAATGTCTCTTCATATACACGAACTACACGTACTACTTGATTACTACTGTGATGTTTAAAGTTGTATTTATTTTAACAAGAGAGAGAATGATGTCAGCCTTATTTAGAGTTTACGTAAACCAAAGATGTGAAGAGCATTAAATATAAATCCAATCTAAATGTATGCTACACCATAGCAACTGGATAGAAAATCACGTTTCTTTGAAATCCTCAAATTATTCAACGTGACAAAGAAGATGATATAGATTTTAACATCTATCCTATTCTTACCTAACAACTGATCCATAAAGCATCTGAATGACTCGAAGTAGATCTGAGAAAACTTGATATAAATAGAAAGAAGGCACTCGATTCTCTGGCAAGCATAGCAACAAAACATCATCTTGGTGTCTCCAATACGCTACATGAGTATTATGTCCACGGTAATTAACTGATGTTCTATAAAAAAACAAAACACAAGTTATACTAAAATGGTACATTAGTTTATAGGAATGTTATTTTGAAAATAAAATGTGCTAAACATACAGTATTAAATTGGAAAATAAGCAGGACTGCTTCTTAATAGATGAGTTAAAACCTAAAAGTAATCACAAAGTTTGTGGAGTGACCCTAGAGTTACCAAAGACATAGAAAGGTCACTGGAAATACAGTTTTATCATTAGTTAACACGGTTGTATGTTTTGTCAGAGTTACTCTATCAGATTTACCCTAAATTACCTAAAAGATACAGCAGGCTACATCTAAAATCTAAACAAAGAGAGAGGGAGAGTGAACAAAAAATCCACACATGCTGGCATAACGTTACATTATGCATGTAACTTGTTTATTAAAAGTATTACCAGGCAAATCATGAAAGAAAAATTGTTTATCAGACAACAGACAATATCTTTAATCATTAAGTTTCTAAAATATCAATAAATTGTCTAAATGCAAAAATCAAAATAAACAATAAACCTCTGAAAACTGGACTCACCGGAAACCGATATTCTCTGAAAATTGGGAATTTTTCAAGTCCCATTATTATAGAATTTATCAAAAGTTCTCTGAAAACAAGAATTCTCAGAAAAATCATATGTTTGGCCCAGTCCAGATGGGGTCCAATTTTTAGGGGCTTTGCTGTATTTTGATAAACATAATAAGACATCAGGTAACAATACACTTACAGTTTAGGTTGATTACTTGTAACATCAGGTAACAAACCATTCAACGTAAGAAATAATCCTCGAATATCAGACAATTTATTCTCCTCACAGGGATACATGTATACAACATCATCCTATAATGTTTAATTATTGTTAACTGATCAGATTAACTTATAAAACCGTGATACAAGTACAACATACATAGCTGTTAACAGATTATTAGGGTTAATGAAGTATGCAAATAATACATAGCTGTTAGTGCCACAAAAATCATCAAAATGTGAAGATGACTTGTAAATTTCACACAGGTTCCATTTCTGTATTGCCATAACCGTAAAAAAAAATGGTCCGATTTCATTCCATTATAAAACATACAAGTGATACTGTATTTTAATTTTTATCATTCAGTTAAATGCATCATAGAAGTGAACAAATGATTATGAACTTTTCACAATCCAAAACACAATATATGAATTTTTAGGCTTATTTACAACACCCTGTATAACAATAATATAGATCAATGACAAAATAAAAAGTCCTCACACTGTATTACTTACTTTATTATTATCAGACTGGCCAGAGAGAGACAAATACATCACAGTAAACAACCACTGACTAAGCACTTTTGCCAAGCTTGCCTGGGATTCTCCTGTTACCATGGAGACAAGAGTCTTTTTCTGTTCCCGATTCTGTGGTATGGGAGGCCTAGGCGGAGGATTTAATGGCATGCGTAGAGGTATATGAGGAGGTATAGGAGGCGGACTTCTTCTAACCAGAGGCGGAGTGTTCCTTGTTGGTGTAAGAGGAGGCGTGGCTTGTTTTGGTCCAACAACAACTGGTACTTGGAATGTTAATTTTACCTAAAATTTAAAACAAAAAATGTTTATGCACTATGCATGAACTTACTGAATCAGGTAAGAACACTCCTTTTATAAAGTAAGATTTAATTAGTATAAATGAAGCATAGGAACTTTTTTCCAATACAGCAAAAAGCTTAAAAATTAAAAAGTACTTTATTGAAGATTTGAATATTCTGATAAGATACCTAATCGTTATTAGTTACAGTCAATGATATACCTCGGAAATCATGCTTATTTCCCAACTCATAATTTAAATATAAAAGTCCTTGGCTAAAGGTTCTTACAGCTTTCTGATAATGCCACAAACATAGCAACTTTAGCACTCAATTACATCCAGAAAATTAAATTAAACAATGAGAGAATAAATACCTTATTCTGGTGAGATGATTGACGCAACAAATCATCAATATTTAACCATGTAAGATCAACATCATTCATAGCAACTAACATATCACCTGAAAAAAATCTTTGTATCTTTCACACTTGCATATGAATTTATACAAAAACATTAGAATCTTTCAAAACTAATTTACAATAACAAATTAACACCAAAAAAAAAAGAAACTGCAATCAGGGCCTTTTTTCAAAAATTGGGAAGGGGCCTTAGCCTTTCATTTTGGGAAATTCAAGCGCAATATGTGGCCAAATTTTGATAAGGTTAGGCCACAACTTTTATATAAATTGGTTTACAAAACCGGCGAGTGTAATTTTCGGCAAATCCGAAAAAAAAAAAAAATGGAATTTAACCTTTTTTTTAAACCTATTCTTTCCGACCGACCCTTTTTTATGACTAAAATTCAAAAAAATTACGAGTAACCAAAAAATATATTACCACTTAGTCACTTACAGAGCACTACAACACAATAATTAAAGTCTGCACGTATTTTCCACAAACCGGGTAAACTTAGTGCAAATGCCAGAGAGTTAAATATACTGTATTGATTTTCTATTTTTAGCGCTGCTGAAATTAACTAGGTTTAGAGTCAATGTAACTGACGTCATGAATGATATTAACTGTCAATCAGATGACGTATCTTGCTCTCTGGTTAATATTTACTTGAACTTTAAATGTGACGCACAATTACGGATTTTTTTGTGTGAATAATTTGTTACTGGAGTACTTATTAAGGTACAATCTCAAAGACCTATACTACGAGTAAAATTAATGCTTTTAAAATTGATGGCTTTTGTTCTCGTTGGTCACGGATTAGCAAGTTTGACACTCTTTTGTGTGTGTTAACTTAATTTCTTTGTACTGCATCCAGTGAAACTAACGCCTTTTTATGTCTCAACTTGTCTATCATGTGACTTAATTGTTGCTGATTGCAGTAGGTTAAACAATTAAACCGGAAAATGATGACTAGGGTCTTATTTATATCAACATCACCCGGGGGCATTTCAGAATCAGTCTGAATCTCTTACAGTGCATTATGGGATAAACAGTCTCCGGAAGTTACTCCTCTTTGTTAAATTCTACTTTCTGTTTCACACACGTATGTCAGGAGCGATGAAATTTCGGCAATAATTTAATACACTTGGCTTATTTACAGATCAAGCTTAAATATCATTTCTTCCACTCTAATATATTATATCCCCCGACTTTTTAGCTAAGTAGACTTATAACCAAGTATATATATATATACAGTCGTATGAACAGTAGGGGATCACTAGTGTGTTAAATAATGTCAACGATTTAAGCATTTAGTATCTTGGCCTAAAATGATAACAGGCACACAGCAAATTTATTTTTCTTCTCAAAAACACCAGAAATTGCCTTTTCAACAACAAAACTTCGACCATTGCATACCTTTCAGATATGGAAGTAATTGGTATAATAGAGAGTCAATATGAACAATAAAGGGTCACATGCCATTCTCTTACAGGGGGTCACCAGAGCTGTCAAAACTGACAAATTAATGTCATCATCATACATTTCTTTCTTTGTAAAAGCAATGTTTGTATGATAATTCATTATTTGTGGTGTTACATAGAAAATACATGCATAGAAAGTTATTGAGTTATTATCTATACGAATAAAGTCAATATAGCAACTGATGCAAGCTTACACTTACTAATGAAAAAGGTAGTTATAAGGCACTGAGAATTATTTATTTAACATCTCAAAATAACGCAACAATACAAATTATTTACATTAAAAGTCCATTTAAGAACACAATTTATCTAGTTTGAGAAATCCTCATGCAAATTGTTTGTGATCCTTTATTATTCATATTGACCTGCAACATAATCATTCCATTTGCACACATGATAATTAGAAATTATGTAGTTCCTTTTCATTATTTGAAGGTTAAGCTATAACCATTTTGATCATAAAGAAATCATTTACCTTTACATCAAATTTATTTGGCAGTGCATCTTTATGCGCAAAGGTTGTTATGAGAACGAAGCTAAGCAATCTTGCTCATGTAAACACGCTTAACAAAACTCGAAGTGACACAGTTGATCAAAACAGTGTTTTCAGATAACCTTTTGTTGAAAAGGACAAAAAATATCAAGGAATAGGAATGTAAATTTTGATCAAATAATATGGAAAGACAGCGGAGAAATCTTACTGTAACCATTCGCGTGACCCTCTATTGTTCATGATTCGCTACTGTTCATACGACTGTACGGTAGTTTGTCATGCACAAATTATGGGCACAGGATTTTTTTATATATTTTTTTTGACCGACCGGTGGTCACTTTTCCAAAAAAATTTTGTAAACCAACAAATAAAAAAGTTGTGGCCTTAGATTACTAGTTTGAATAGCATTGCAATTTTGGGAATTTCTTGCCTAAAATTGGGAAAAAAGTCTTTTTGCAAGTGGGAAGTCACCGAATTTCGGCCTCTGTTGTAGAAGGAAAAAAAGCCCTGGTAATATAGTTAAGCTTAGACTTCAATGAAAAAGTTTGTTATTATTAATTCATTTACCAGCTTGAACTTATAGAATATTACAAATACTGAATCATTAATTTAATGCCAATATAATTTATTATGAAAAAGAAGGTTTGTAACTTTGTATATATATAGAGCTGGGACAATTTACCACTAGCCCGAGTACACAATTTTGAGAAAGTTCACTAGCCCGAATAGAAATTTACTAGCAATGGGCTGTGGGTTAGCATGAAGACTGTGAATGGAGACAAATTGGATAAATAACTGCAATCAAATTAACAAACAAACATTTATTTTCAGTACCAGAAACCTCCAGATCGACTTACAAACTAAGCAAACTTTATAGGGTGAGATGCTATTGAGTTAAATTTGAGAAAATATCTTTTGTTTTCTGGATATTTTCAATATTATTTGAACTAAACTAAACATTTATACCTCTGTTAATCTGTCCACATATATCAGCCTGACTATCAGGAATAACTCCTTGAACAATAATTTTTCTGTCTCTAAGTACCATGTCCATGTTGGCACCATTTGGCCGCGGTGGTTTTTGTTTATAATGACAGAGTTTTATACCAAAAAGTTTTTCACATAACGTCACACCAGATAAGTTTGATATATCATCCACAGATTTTATATTTGGCACCATATTTACTGACTTTCTTTTTCCAGATTGGCTGACATTTAGCCCTGAAGTGTTTGAATGATTAAAACTATGATTTTGTTGAAGTTTCACAGGCAATCTCTGACTCGTTTTTGGAGGTCCATTTTCAGAATTTAAATTATTACTGAAAGAATGATAACTTGGATCAGACTGTCTAAGTGTATTATCTCTCTGAAAATGTTCAAGTCTTTGATGATCAGGTAATGCTCTGTCTTTCGCTTGTAGGTAGTGACGTCCCATACCTCCTTGCGAATGACCACTACGATCAGAACCAATATGATCAGAGCCTATGCGGTCAGATCCCAATGAATTCTGTCGACTAGACTGTTGTCTAGGAGATTCACTACTCCCGGAATGGTAACTACCCACACTTCCAACTGATTGAAAACTTTCTTGTCGTCTATGATTGACATTAAATGAAGATATTTTGTGAACCTGGGTGTTGTTTTCAACTGGTTCAGTATAAAACATGTTTTCATGATCCTGCACAACATGGTTCCACCCATCTTCACTGCAAGAAAAATAAGATTATGAAGTTGACATTTATTGATTTAAGTTTACGATTAGTTACATCTACAAGCTCCGAATCAGACTTTATAAACAAATATGTGTTAATAAATGTGTTATAAGTTATTTGACCTTAGAACCCTAACAACCCAAGTTAGTAACAGGTCATAACAGGTCACCTCATCCCCATCCCCCGTACCTCTCGATATTCACATCCCCATTGCTTTAGATTAATCACTGCCACTACAGATTACTACAAGTATTCGTTTTTCCCTAGGACAGTATAATGAGTATTCCACTGGAACAACCTACCGCCAGACATTCCTTCCCTTCCGACACTAAAACAGTTCAATGCTGATGTAAGCAGTATTGAACACGTTTCACCATAATCTCATACGCTGTATCTATTTTTATTTTTAACAACTTTAATCTATATTCTTACTCTTATTTTATTCTAGCTTTTATCTTATTTTAACACTCTTTGTCAAAGCGTGACGTGTGTCATGCCTACGTCCCCGTGAGGGGTTTGACATTAAAGGAAGATAGATAGTTAGTAACTTATTAATAATCATACTCATAGCAAAATGAAATCATCATGGAATTATTGGCACATTATCATATTCACAAGTCGGTGCGTGATCTGGGTCGATCTCGTAACTAGAGACGCTTTACAAGATCTGGTATGACGCGAAGTCATTCGGTAGCTTGGCGAGCGAGAGACAAGACATGCTTGTGGTCTTAGTTATATACACTTAGAGTAAGGATTACCACCACTGAAGACCCCTGGAGGTAATTATTCCCACCCTAAGGCCCATAGAAAGCATTCGTTTATAACATACTGAATGTATAGACAATTACTTTAATAATTTTCATTATTAATTAAAAAATAAATAGAAATAACGCTCAAGATTTTAAAAGACTGGAAATTAAAAACATGACAAATCCCAAATGTGTATTCATTAATCAATTCTTACACAGGTATGTTTCTGCCACCATGTAAGTGGCTGTCAACGGATTTCTTCAGCCGTAATCGTCCGTCTGCTTCACCGTAGAATTGTTGCTCATGTTGAGGATCGTAAAATGGACCAATTTTGGGGAAATATGCCATTACATGATCGTAATTCACAAAAATGTCATGTTTTGTTTCTGTATACAATATCCGGGGACTTCGTTTTTACTAAATTTATCTTCAATTGAAGAGTATTTTTAAAAGAGTCAATGGTAGAAATTATGACCCAAAGGAGAGAAAACTACCAACAATAAATTCAATAACGTATTCCTACCGCGTATACCTACTTTAAGTTGACTAGAACATAAGCTAACATATATAATGACCCTAAATCATATGTTTTCAAGTCATTAAGTTTTCTATGTGCTAACAGCTGGACAAAAAAGCGAACTTCAGAGCTATCCAAAAACAACACATAATATCAAGGACTTAAATACATACATGTATGTATATATAAGTCCTTGATAATATTTATGTACAAATGTATCTACAATCTCTACCCAGAGTTGTCGTTCCTTTCCAATCCAGATAAATCTCTGTCATGTGCATAAGATAAAGTCAGACACAGCCCTAGCATTTTGTTCCCCTTACTCATATACATGACCGTTGTACATACTACTACTAGATTCAGAGTGTCTGCACTTCCTTCGAGTAATTCCAATCACACCAGCTATACTTTTAGTGACACAGGGCGATTTTCTTTACTAAAGGTAGGAAGCTTTAGTAGAAATTCATTTGCTTTTAATGGTATTGTTCTGTGGAATGGTCTTCCTCAACGTCTAAGGGATGTTGAATCTTCCCACGCGTTCAAACATGCCATCAAAGCCCATTTAATGCCCATCTAATTATCATTTTAATTAATTCTTCATAGTATTTTATTTCTTAATCAGTTTTAATTGTATATCATCTTACATTGCTGTTTTATTGATAGTACTACCAGAGTAATTTACTAAGTTTTTATTGCATTGCAGTTTTATAGTTTAGCTGACAAATTCTGTGATCTCTTGTCCCAATTGTTTCATTATCCTATGCATGCTAACCAATCAGTGCTTAGTACCTGTAATGCCACAACTGATAAGCACCGCTCACTGTAACTGACCACTTGGATATTGCTATGTTAGACAGTCTTATTGAATAAACCTTAGAACCAACATCTCTTAAATTACGCTAAATAGAATACCAAAACGTGAAAATGGATTTAACAGGTGTACCTTTACCAACAATGGACTGGGAAAATGCCACTTTGAATAAGTTCAAGAAATTCCGACAACACGTTGAGCTGATATTTGCAGGCGCTCTTAATGACAAAAATGAAAGTGTTAAAGTGACATACCTACTCTTATAGATTTGAGACAGGGGAAGAGAAATTTTTAACACACTGTCTTTGAGTGCTGGCGATAGAAAGTCAACAAAGAAAATTGCGGACGCCCTTGAAAAGCATGTACAGCCAAAGACAACCTTTGTGTTTAATAGATATAAATTCCGAACACTGATTCAGAATGATGACAAAATGGAGCAGTTTATCACTTCATTGAAAACTCTAGATAAGCTCGTGGCTTTTCTTTACCAGCTTCAATACTGTTAAGATCGAACACACGTTAGTAATAAAAGTTAGAACACACTAAAGTAGTTCTTATTTGTTATTTACCATATAACAAAACAGACCCTTGGAAAAGAAGTCTGAGGAAGCCAAATGTAATTACATTATGCTCTGGGTCGGCGAGAAAGGACGCCAGATTTTCTCCACCTGGACGGTCGGCGAAGAAGCGCGACAACAGCTCTTAACATACTACAATTTAATGGCTTCGAGGCATATTGTGCACCAAAAGCAAACCAAATTTACTCCAGATATAAATTCATGTCACGAATGTAAAATGCATTTGAGGATTTCGTAACAGAGCTCAAATGTTTAATACAAGACTGTGGTTATCCGGATGTGATAACGGAAGAAATGATCCGGGACCACATCGTGTTCGGCATTCATTCTGCCAATATCAGAGAAAAACTGATCAACGAGGGATCAAACATGACACTCGACAAGTGTATGGACATTTGTCGTACACATGAAGTGAGCCAATCACAGCTAAAGGAAATAAGCGGCCGTACCCAATCCATCAACGCTCTGAGACAACCTATGCAATCTCCACGACAACAGGTTCGTTCAGACAAGCCATGGACAGTGACCAACTCCGCGCCACAGGGACATGTCAGATTGTGCAACAACTGTGGAACCAGTCATTCCAGAGACAATATGTGCCCTGCACATGGAAAAACTTGTTTGTACTGTTCAAAACTGAATCACTTTGCTAAAGTATGTAAGAAAAAGATACAGGACACTCGCAGGAACGTCAATGAGGTAAATAACACAACCGATCTTGATCTTGACTCACATTTTGATGCTAATAATTATTACATTAACACAGTACATCATGATAAAAATACAAATCAAGCATTTGTGCAATTAACAATAAGTAACACGTCAGTAAAAATAAAAATTGAAACAGGCGCACAGGCCAACGTCCTGCCTAGATCAATATTTAAGTCATTAGGTAATACAGATCCATTGCGTTCAACGCAGACACGCTTGACTGCATATGGTTATCAACCTTTAAAGGTAGATGGTTTCATTAATCTACCCTGTGCTCATAAGAGTCAAACCTTCAATTAAGATTTCTATGTGGTTGAAACAGGTTCAAGTCCCATTCTAGTATGAAAATGAATCTGATCAGGTTAATTTTGGCTACCAACTGCAGCCCAAGCCTTACTAAAGCAGACATTATCAATAAATACATAGATGTATTTACAGGGGTAGGTAAGCTACCAGGTGAATGCGAAATTCACTTGCGTGACAAAGTGACACCAATTGTACATCCTCCACGAAAAGTCCCTGTCGCTATAAGAGACAAGCTTAAGACAGAACTTGACAGAATGGAACAAGATGGCATTATATGCAAGGTCACAACCCACTGACTGGGTCAACAGCCTGGTCACGGTTGAGAAACCCAACGGTTCATTAAGGGTTTGTCTTGACCCTAAGGATCTTAATAATGCTATCAAGAGACCACACTACCCAAATAAAACATTGGATGACATATTGCCAGATTTGACAAATGCGACAGTTTTCTCAAAACTTGACGCTCGTAGTGGTTACTGGTCTATACAATTGACGGAAAAGTCATCTTACTTGACAACATTTAACAGATGCTTTGCTAGGTACAGATTCCTTAGGTTACCATACGGATTATGCAATGCAAATGATATCTTTAGTGCAAAAATGAAACAATGTCTAGAGAACCTCCCGGGTGTACAGACTGTTGTTGATGATATAATTGTGTCAGAAAAAGACATGACAGAACATAACGAAAATCTCTCCCGACTTATAGAGATGTCGCGAAATGGGCTTTAGGTTAAACCCAGACAAGACAGAGATAGGTAAAACAGAAATACCATTCTTTGGTCACCTAATCACATCCCAAGGCTTAAAAATAGACCCCGCGAAGGTCAAGGCCGTAGAGCAAATGGCTGCTCCCACCTCTAAGGCAGAATTGCAGACCATATTAGGCATGGTTACGTACTTACAGAGGTTTGCACCTAAACTCTCTGAAGTCACTGCACCCTTACGACAGCTCCTGTCTAAGGACGTCATATTTAGCTGGGATAAACCCCAAGAAGAATCCTTTCAGAAGGATAAAGGCATCAACTGTCAAAGCCCTGGTCAGGTACTTGCTTATTTTGATTCAAATAAAGCAATTACACTTCAAGTAGATGCTTCATCTAGTAGTTTGGGCTTGGAGCCATACTTCTACAAGACGCAAAACCAGTGTGTTTTGCCTCAAAATCTTTAACCCCAGCAGAGGTCAATTACGCACAAATCACAAAGGAATTATATGCAATTCTCTTTGCGTGCACGAAATTCCACCAGTATGTTTATGGTAAACATATCACACGTCAGACAGACCACAAACCACTCCAAGCCATATGGAAAAAAGGCTTGCACTCTGCACCCCCTCGTTTGCAGCGCATTCTGTTGAATTTGCAGAAATATGATATAGATTTGGTCTTTGTCCCAGGAAAAGAAATACCATTAGCAGATACCCTATCACGCAATTACCTCCCTGACACATACCCGGAAATTGCAGAGGGTCTGGATTCACAAGTTCAGAGCGTCATGACAAATTTGCCAATTAGTGATAAAAAATGGAACTTGTAAGGACAGCTTCCAATTCTGACACTCAATTACAACTTCTTTCAAAAGTTATCCTTGACGGTTGGCCAAATGACCGGGCGAATTGCCCGAAACTATTGCTTGATTTTTGGAATTACAGAGACGAATTGACGGTAATTGACGGGATTATCTTGAAAGGCACTAGAATATTAATCCCCAAAGAAATCAGACCTCTTATGCTCGACATACTTCACGAGTCACACCTAGGTGTCGAGAAATGCACAGAGCGTGCAAGACAAGTAATATTTTGGCCCAGCATGACGTACAGTAGACATAAAGACAAAAGTATTGGAATGCCCAATTTGCTTAGAACATAGGTGCTCAAATGCAAAAGAGCCGTTGCAACCTAGCAAGGTACCCGACAGACCATGGCAAATTTGCGCTACTGATTTATTTCACTGGGACAATAAGGACTATATACTTCTAGTTGACGCTTATAGTAAATACTTTGAAGTAAGTACACTTCAGAACACACAGTCAAGCACTGTCATTGACAAACTGAAAAGCTTTTTCGGTAGACATATGGTATTCCTGAAATTTTATTCTCAGACAATGGCCCCTGTTACAGTGCAGAAAGTTTTGCACAGTTTGCAAAACAGTACGACTTCCAGCATATGACCTCATCACCAGGTCATGCATCGGGAAATGGGTTAGCTGAGGTCACCGTCAAAACAATAAAATCACTGTTACAAAATCAAAACAGGCCGGGAAAGATCCTTATTTTGTTCTCCTGGAATATCGTAATACACCCCTTCAATGTGGGAAGTCCCCAGCACAGCTCTTAATGAGCAGACAGTTGAGGTCAACACTGCCATTAACCTCCGGACATCTTGCATCACAGGTTCCGGATACAAAGGTCATTGTGAGTAAACTGCACCATTCAAAGCAAATGTCAAACCATTATTTTGACAAATCAGCAAAGCCTCTCAAGCCTTTACATATTGGGGAAGGTGTACGGATTAGAAATAATAAACGCTGGTTACCTGCTACTCTGCAGCAGAAAGTCAATACACGGTCGTACATTGTTAGAACACAGGATGGTGGAATGTACAGACGCAACAGAAAACATTTGGTAAAATCTAATGAGGCCCCATTTACTGACTCACATTTTTAATTCACCTACAACAACAGTCGCATCAAACCCAATCATGACCCCAGGTCAGACAGCTCAGAACAATGATAATAATTCCAGTAACACAGAATTGCAGACACCCCAACAAACTTCCCCAGGCAGGAATCAATCACTCATGTCACAACATGACACATACAGAACAAGATCGGCATGCTATAAAACCTGGGCTGGGCCTGTGGGTTGGGCTCATGGGCTGGGCTCATGGGTTGGGCTTTTGGGCTAGGCTCAGATGATTTGACCTTAATAATTTGCATTCTTTCAGAGAAATTCTGCTATAAAAAGTTCATGTCAGCAATTAAGAGGTCAGTAAGGATAACAGAATGTTTTTACAATTCCCAGGGAGACATGGTTTACTGCTATACTGAGCCTCTGTGTGATAATTGATTTTAGGAGTTTACTTAATGAGATATAATTAATATATATTACACATATATTATTACATGTATTATAACTGTTGTTGTCATTGTTGTTTCTGTCATATTATCTCCCCTTATTTTAAATAAAATACTGGCTTTTATTAATACCACTACTTTATCATTATTACACTTACTTTATAATTATTATTTATTACTGCATTAGCTCTCTATATTCTTCAAAAAGTCGACTAATTAGATTAAATATAATTATGGTTTGCACCATTTTAGTAAGTCCTTGGACTGGAAATATCAAAAACAAAAAATACAATTAATATTACATGCTTGATATTTGGAAAGGTAAATCATAATTCAATATATACATACATTAATAGACATTGTTTTAGTATAATTATACTGACCCATTATACTTTTTATACCACATAACCTTAATTATGTTATCATAATTTAAGGGGCAGTATTTTGGATTAATCCTGTATCAGTATTAACTGACACATTGCAAAAACACCGGGTATATTGTTTATGACATCATTCTGACGAAGCTGACAATAATTTATAAGGTTATAACTTACATTAATAAAATAAATACACATACAATAATCTACAATACATGCTTATTTTTATTACTTTTTTATTTATTTCAGTAAAAGTAGCTAGTGTATGCTAAGCATTCTTCTTTGGTTTTACACTGCAACTGCTTTCTATCATTCAATAAAATTAAATCTCACTGGGAATTATAATTATGGGGCTAACCAACCGCTCATCTGAACTTATAATTGCTCATTTGAACTTTAAATACAAGTTCATCTCCTGAAATATGTAAACAATCAAGGTCATCTGTCTCAAGAGCCCATCCCATGAGCCCAGCCCACGAGCCCAGCCCAGGTTTTATAGTATGCCAACAAGATCAGGTCGGTGTGTTAAACAACCTCTGAGATTGACATTTTAATACTCGGTTGTAATGAATGTTTTCTCTGTTAATTTGTTGTATCATCAAGAAATCATGCAGATGGTAATAAAATCTTAATTGCTGACATGAACTTTTTATAGCAGAATTTCTCTGAAAGAATGCAAATTATTAAGGTCAAATCATCTGAGCCTAGCCCAAAAGCCCAACCCATGAGCCCAGCCCATGAGCCCAACCCACAGGCCCAGCCCAGGTT
This sequence comes from Lutraria lutraria, assembly GCA_964023205.1. Classification (NCBI taxonomy): domain Eukaryota; kingdom Metazoa; phylum Mollusca; class Bivalvia; order Venerida; family Mactridae; genus Lutraria; species Lutraria lutraria. The sequence continues at coordinate 2,948,664 of OZ026833.1, forward strand.
TTATAGCATGCCAATAAAATCAACATTTAATCAGTGGTTAGTACCTTAATGACCATTCAGTGTGCCAGTATGAAATTTCCAGCAATAAAAGTAACATTAACTCGACAGAAAGTCTTGTGCTGATAAGCCATGACAATTCAATGACCTACCATTAAGGTCAGCTGTTTAAACACTATGGAGCGAAGAACAGACATTAGGCAAGATGATATGCAGTGAACCCGAAAACTGTAAACATTATAGAACTTTTATATCAGTTTATGAGTGATTAATAACAATTATTTATTCATTGTGTCATTCTGAATGTTTCAATTTATTTTAATTTTGTAAGGGAGATGTTTCATTATCCTATGCATGCTAACCAATCAGTGCTTAGTACCTGTAATGCTACAACTGATAAGCACCGCCCACTGTAACTGACCACTTGGATATTGCTATGTTAGACAGTCTTATTGAATAAACCTTAGAACAAATGCCATCACAAAACACTAATAATGTGATGAACACTTTGATTGTGATGTATGTGATCTCAATATCATTTCTGAATTGAAGGCATGTTTAGTTGAGCATTGATTGATTATTTGCTTTTTATTTATAAATATAAAATGACTTTCTGTGTCATACTGCCGATATTAGGGACCACAGTGGAAATAAGAGGAATCCTTTCCTCTTGTTTGTGTTATCCCTGCATGGTATTGGTGTGCATTGCATGGCTATTCTTATATTGAGTACGTGTGATTATAAATTTTATTTGTGTAATGCTATTATTTTTAGACTGATGAATTTCACAGTTGTTATATTGTATTTTTGTATCCATCATTTTGTTTTAAATTGCCATGTTGTGTATACTTGCCAAATAAAAGCATTATTATTATTATTAAAGTTGTAGTGTTGTTACAAGCATACTTATATAAACGTAACTTTATACATGAGATTGTCCTACTCATATTGATAATTACAGTAAAAAGAGGGAAGCAATGTTTCGATCAATACATAAATTACAACCATTCACAAAAACGTTAAATTATTACCTGCAGGCAAAAAATACACGGAAGCTGAAAATCATATATTACAGTCTTAACTAAACTAACATAAAAAACAACAAAACAGAATAATGCTTGACCAGACAAGTACTATTTATTAAGAGAACTAAAAAGCAGAGCTCTGTGTTAATAAGATATGCATTAATGCATGTACTTATACATAAATTATGTAGAATATCATTTAAACATATTATACTTGTAATCTTAAACAAACCTCACATTAGCTAATAAACATATTCTTTATTTTAAACTTCTTCTGATCTGTGTTATTCAACAGTCATGCATCTATTAAACAAATGTTTCCTGTTATCAGTTTGCGATCAGACTCGCCCAGTAAAAACCAGAGATTTTTACTCTGGAAAACTGCCCATTTGTCAATTGTCTGTCGCCAAATGTTGGGCCTTATCCCTGATAAAATTTCTGCCGATTTATTTGTACACTTATTTAACACAGATAAACTATATCAATTTTACATCATATGAGAAAAATATGAACTTTCATATTATATAAACAACTGATATTATAATGGTAAATTTTAAACACTCGAAAATCCAAACTATAGCTCTAAATTTGCCGGATCGAAAAAATATATTTCATATGTCTGCACCCTTATGCATTGACGCGTCATTTAAGGTGGAACCAAACGATTGAAATAACGTCGTTTTCGACGTCAAAACGGTCATTTTTACGGTATGTATAGTGCCTCTCTGAAAATACCTGTCGCTTTATCAATTTAAGTAGATATTTAATGAAATAAACATTTAATAGTGGAGAATAAAATTACCTACGCGTAGGTATAGATTTGATGTTCATGACTTAATCATAAGTGCAAATAAAACTATTTTAAATGTAAAATTTAATGTTGTTTTCTTCTCACTTTCAAACTTAAATTATTTTTATCAAAAATCTGCCCGAGGGATTTTTTTTATATTTTTTACTAGAATAAAGTTTGATGTGTCATCTACTGTTCTCGGAAATTTTAAGAAAATCTATCGAGCCGTTTTTATTTTATCCAATCTTCACTTATAGCGTTACCCCCACAAAACGCTCATTCGCCTTCAAAAACGTCGTTTGACACACTGTGTACAGTGCTATTCTCTCTGTTCCGGGTTGACTCTCGGTTGGTTCCGGATGAGTAACCTGGCGAAACCCTGTCAAACCAGGAGTACAACCCTGATGACACTGTAGTCATCCATGGTAGTCCTGGATGGACCTTGTTGTTCTAGCGCTATCGGGCAATCAGTCCCGTATTTGTTAATAATACATAATACAACCAGGGCTTACCGGGAAAATATTAAGAACCTGCTTAATCCTTAAAGCTACCGGGACAGAACCGAGGTAGGTCCGGTGTTGTACCTGGCTGTAGCATGATATACACAAGGTATTAATGTTCTGGATTATTGGACTACATGCGCGATTGACATTTAAGGTCGATATACCGGTTATTTGCCACAGAGAGGTCCCGGTGTACATAAAAATATTTTGTAAAGTTTTGACTTGTTGTCTTTCTAAAAACGTCTGGTAGAATGAATCAATACACAAAATTGTCACACGATTACAACTTCGCTTAAAAACACACAATTTTCGTGCTCTAAACCCAAAATCACTGTATTGAATGTGTAACGTCAAGACAAATATTTCACGCTATACTATGTAACGCGTGAAATCAATATTTCTACTGAATAATTGGTTATAATACTATTTAAGAGGTGTTTAAAATTAGTTGATACAACTACGTCGACATGAGAGCATCACTTGTGTTTGCTTTGTTTCTGTGTATGGTACCATTGGTGTCATGCAGGGGTCGGAGGACATCGTATTCACCAAGACATTATGTTAGAAACAATAGGGCGTCCACGAAAGGTTTGACGTGGGACGGACGACCGTGTCCTATCACAAATGGTTGCTTACAACTACCGAGGACAAGAGACCTACTCACGAGACAGGAATACGAATCTTTGGTATGTATTAGTTGTTTTCCTTTTTAAGATAAAAAATCATTTAAAAACATTTAGTTGTGTTACCAAGCACCGACAGATGAGCATAGAATGTCAACAAGTATGTTCAGCGCGGTGATCTGCTGTTTATGACAAGTTTTAATAATTGTTTCGGGTTCCTAATACTGTTTAACTTAGACATGTGACCTAACCACGAGATTTGAAAAAAAAACATAACCTGGAATGATACTAATTGTAAAAGTTATCAAACTTACGTCTCGACATTTAACATTCGTCACTGTCGCCCAGTTCAATTATGCTCTTTATAACTTCTGGTAATGCGCTGGACCACTGAATGAAAAATCATGGGTTTAAATTCGATTGTCGGTTCCGCCTTTCGAATTTCTCAGAGACGCCTTTTCAGTGTCTCCATCCAATTCACCGAGCACAGTACTGTGTCTAGAGTATCACAGGAAAAAGCGCGAGGCGCGTATCGGTGCTTTACATCGGGACACGAAAACGAACCATGAAAAAGCATTCAGAATGAGTGGGGATATAAATGTTCTCCCGTATCTCCCCCCCCCTCTCTCTCTCTCTGGAGGAGTGGCTCTGGAATGATCATGGTTGTTGAATGGCTCGTTAAACGATAAATAAAATTATTTTCGGATCTGTTTAATAATATTCCTCAATTTCGTAACTCGATAATAAATGTAGAACCACTCCTATCTGAAGACCGTAATTTTGATCTAATGTTGTATTGATAATGGAGGTTATAATGTATTTAAAGATTGTTGGAAGAAAACTGAACATAATGTACCGCATGGATGCAATTCCTCTCAGTGATCTATTCAGATTTGAAGTGAAGTACTTTGTAGAAGGAGATAGAGTGCTTCTTCTTTTAAAAGCGCGGTTTGTTGTTTTCATTAATTATTTATACATTTATATTATATTTTTATTGTCTGTATTTGCTCGCGGCTTTGGTTCAGTGTTTAACAGTGCACCTGAAATGTAACCCGGCCATCCTTGTGCGATACCCTGTTTAGGCAGTTTATACTCCTCTATGCAAAGACAACAATGTCTATTTTCCTGCAGAAATACAGTTGATGCTGTCTTAACGACCGGCTGTATATAACGCCATGCTGTGTTATACGACTGTACTTTTTAAAATAAACACATTTGAATTGCACATACTGTTACACTTTTCTTTGACATTTGACGTCATACGCTTTTACTTTAAAATTCTGTATAGGTCAGTTACTTAAGGCTGTGTTATGTGACTGACTGTCTTATATGATCATATTAGCTACATCCCAAAGAAGGTCATATAAGACAGCATCGACTGTACAGTCCTTGAAAAGCGGCATCAAAACCAAAGTACAAGTGGATATTATAATTTATGCAATTTCTTGATGCATTGTAACCTTCAAGCTGAAGCTGTTCACTCTCTCAAAGAAGCTTCTTGCAAGACGTTATTGCATAGTCATCCGTACATTATGAGTTAGATGTAGAACGTCATACAATTACCTTTTTAACTTTTATACATTCTCATCTTGCCATTTATTACAGCTATGAAAATCTTTATTCAAGGCAGATACATATAAAACCTTCAATACCAAATAACTAATTGGAATAAATAGGCAGCGCAGGAATTTGTTGCCGTATCATTTAAAACTTGTTTGATGATAATTTTCAGCCAAGATGGAGTTGGATGTATCCTTGAGCCAAGATTTGTGTTAGGAGACTACATATCCACATCACACGCCATTATTTACAACCCTGGTAAACACACAAATAATGACTTAATCACTTTATATACAATTTTTGGAAACTGAACCATAGTTCAGCTTTCTATAGCCGTCACTTGCTTGGCGCGCATGAATATTGATGCGGACTAAAGCACAACGTTTTTTATACATCCGCCATGCAAATATTGAACTACAGTGTAGTTCCATACCATGTTTCAGTGCAAGTCTATGTTAGCTCAGTTTCCATAAGTACTTTCAGTACTTTGATTTGAGTAGTATCTTGTGTGCAGGTGTGCGCGTATATACTTTAATTGCTTATGATTGCTTTTGGACAAGCTTTGTAATTATCTTGGGTTTAATTGTTATCTCCTTACTCTGGGGGTAATGTTTGAATACTAGTATGTGTCGCTGTGCAACTACACTATACCGACATGTTGATTAATTCGTTTGTTCCAGGCGGCCATACTTCATTGTTGAATTAATGTACCAGAAGATACTGCATATAATGCTTCATTTGCTCATGTAGGAAACAAACCAGTTTGCTATAGTAAACTCTGGTTTTGTCAACTGGCAGCCTAACATAGCGCGTGGATTGTTAAGACACATGTCGTTAAACAATAAACTATATCCATGTAACGGAAGTTGTAACGCTATGGTGTATAGCCAAAAGGCATTTCACACGTATTGCTGAAATTTATTGACTTATACTTTGTAATGTATTTTTTCAACCTTTCACAAATGTCTTTATTAAGCCTCAACATTCCCATCGAATATCACCTTGGAGCCGACATATTACTTCATGTCTGATTGCCCTTCTGAATATGTAATTGTATTTACCTGCCCTTTCTCATCGGTAATAAGTAACGGATACTGCAATGGCCATTACACGGTATACATTGAACTGATAGCCAACCCTCCTGACAGAGTACCATGGTACAAAATTGAAGAGGAACTGTACAGAAAGCTGGGGCTTAGGATGAACGAACCAATCAACAAGTTTCTGTATCGTGGAGAAGGTATGTTTAGCCAAATTGTTTGTTCCTGGTTAATCGACCTATCCTCATTTTCCTAAGTGACCCTGGACCAATAGTTAGACTTCAGGCACATTGCACACATTGTCTCACTTTTCACCTTACCATACGCTTTCAAGAATTATAATTAGAAAAAAACTCATCCACGCACCCTAACCTATTTTTAAAGAGTATGTTACCAGGAACAGACACATTTATTTACGACGTATCATGTTTTATATACACTTAAATATGGTCAAGTCAGCCTATTTGTTTTATTTTTAAGTGTGTCATTTCATTCTGCGTTTATTCAGACACATCGTTAGCTCTGTATTTTGTGTCTGGTTATTGTTTACACACATTCTTTGTATATTTTATGTTATCTTATAAACAAAAAAATAATTCTTTACTGCTCTTCGAATATGTCGTTAATTATGACCAGAAACTGGCTTGCATCCCAAATAATGTAAAATCACAAAGCTGTATTAAGCACTGGCGTATAGCGAAGCGAATATAGTTCGGCATGCATTTGAATAATACAATCATTGCGTATTTAAAGGAAATTCGGAACTTTAGTAAACTATACGTTTTGTTTATATTTTACAGGTTGTCCACATTCGGCGTAGTTTTCGCTGTATTATAGCGATCTGCTGGGAAGTTACCTTCTATGTACAGTGATCGCTAATAATCACAACAATAAACTATTGTAAAAACTTGTCTCTTCTTTGTGTCTCATTCCTTCGTTCTCATATCACTGAAAGTCCCATTAGTTCTTTGGATGCTAAAATTAAAGTAGGTCCTAGTTTACCTAGAAAGATGTCTTACCAGTGAAAATGAGTCTCACTTGCAATAAAAACATTTCGAAATTTTCTTTTTCCTTCATGAAATACATATGGAAATGTAGCACAGTATCTTTTCAATGATATTGCAAAAGATAAGAAAAAGTTTTTGGCAACACTTTTACGAGATGTGGCCAAAGAATGACTTAATATGTCAATACATGTATTGTTATAGAGCAAATATGATATATTTCTTATCATTTTTATTGATCTGTATTACTAAATTCAAAAAATCTAATGGGCCTTTAAAACACCAGAGACATACATGAACGTATACATGTATATACATGTGGTGTACATACTCACTCTAGGGTTAACATTTATTGTTTTGCCTTGAGACACAAAACTCGGATATACGTATAAAAAATACTTTAGTAACGTTATAAATCGATAGAAAAAACCTCAAAGGTATGAAACTTTCAAAGGAAAAAACAGTAAAAAGGTTTATAAAGATGATTATACATGTACACACATTTTAGAAATGTTTTCTTTTTTCAGTAACAATTTGACTTTAGGGGATACATCGAATCAATCGTAACTACTCGGGCATTCCCGACACTGAGAAATACGCCTCGTATACATATGTGTAGGGTTAAAAACTTTGGTTAGGCGGTTTCAGAATTACAGACATCCAAGCGTGTTTATCACCTGCCTCCGCGAGTGGTCGAGTGATTAAGACCGCTGACTGAAATCCCTGTGACCTCTCACTGATTGAGCATTGTGGGTTTGAGCCCAGATACCGACTATATCGCTATATGTGAGAAAGTAGGCAGTTGTTTTATACGGAGGATGGCAGTCTACTACAGGTTCTTCCCAGGAAGGATGGTTAGGTGAACTGTCCAACTCATATGACTCTGACTGTTGAAAAGGGGCGTAAAATCCGATGAAACATACAAACATCAAACGTGTTTATCGTTCGTGATTGATAAAATGGACAAACTAATATATTTATGCCAACCTCATTTTGTAAAGTAAGCTCATATATGTAAATAAATGATCATCTGAAGTTCGTTATGGTCAAAGAGTTTCATTGATGAGTAAGGGGAGATAATTCAAGTAATAAATTGTTATCGAAGGAGTAATACATTGTACATGTATTTGTATATCGTCTACCTGGGCTCGTATACACTGTACAACAACAGTTCAACCTATCAAACGCGACAGCCTTTGGAGTAGCAAAATTATGTTGTTATAGAGAGGTTGTTGCTCTAGAGAGGGCCACTATGGAGAGGTTGTACTGTATTTTAAATGAAAAAAAAAGTTTATCAGATTATAAGTCTTAGAAATCTAGGAATGTTTGTAAATACGGACATTCGTTTGTTTTATTTATCCAGTGTCCGCCTTAACATCAGGTGTTCCGTGTATAAAATGTTGGTACTATCATTCATCATAGATATGCAGATCAGTTAAACACATGTGCATTTTTTCAAAGTAAAAAGAGAGGAAAGCATTATGCCACCTTATGTTATAATTTTGACAAATTGCCTTGTGATGTAATTCTGTAACACATGTATTCGTATAGTTTTTCTAATTTACTGTGTTTTCATAGAAAAACTAACATTATATATGGTCAACACCAGCTGTTGATGCTGAAAATGTCCATTTATTTGAATTATTGCTCCGTAAAAGTGATGACTTCATTGTACATTGATGAGCAAATGTTGTATGTTACTCTGTCCCACAATGCTTTGATTACACACTGTTTTATCTATACGATTCTTCACTATTTACCGTGTTTTAATTGCGTACTTAGGACCACGTTATAGTAATGCCATGGTAAGGCATGACTCATCCTTTCGATTTTCTCACTATGGGCGTGCTCCATTAGGCGGTCAAATCTGTATTCTTTATCAAAGTATAGTCTTTGTTTATTTTTTTATTTTTTAATCAAAATAAATTATGTTACATCGGAAATGAGTATAAAGTTTATATTCCTTTATGTTAACCGTCTCGTAATGAATAATTTTACGGCCACTGTACGGTCCGATTTTCAGGTATATAAACCCCGATTTTTAGGTATTAAACAAAGTTGTTTGTGACGAAAAATGTTTTCCATGTAACCCGTATTTTTTGGGGATTTTTTCTCGTGACAAACCCCTTTAAAATAGGTATTAAATAGTCGTACGGAGACGAATTGTACGGAAAAATATAGAAAAATATGCAGTCGTGAAAATCTCCCCCCCCCAAAAAAAAATTATCTGGAGCACTGGACTAAATGTAGAACATGTCGGACTGACCAAGATTGAATCCAACAGTAGTAATATGCCTCTCCGATCCCACAAGCCCCTCTTTTCCATTTCGTGGAAACATGCCATTATGATTATTAATATTTTCTTATCGTGTAGGGTCACGTGATATTTTAAGCGCCATATTCTGAACGAGGCTTAACAAGACTGTACTGACTACAGAATAAGATAATTTCTGCTTTTGACTGTAATAATGTATGTTCAGGTCAACATACACCAAGGTACATTAGCTTTGCGAGGATTAAATACTCAAGTAGACTTGAATATCCAGATTATTCCGGTGTAATGGGCTGTAGTGTCGTCTCTGTATCAATCCAATATGTTCTTCTCGGGATCCTTCTTTGATATCTAGATAGAAATAATAGTTTGTCTCCAATAGATTGTGAACTGATTGGAGACTCGGCGAAACAGACGAAATCACAGATGGAACAACTTGAAATCACGGAGCATGGGAATGATAATGGCTTTGAGAATCGCTTAGATAATTTTGATGACAGACAACACGGTAAATACTCCGATGATGGACGACACAGAGGACATGCTGAAGGCATCATGAACAGGGGCATCGTGGACACCATAATGAGTGCGATCACCTTGGACATCACGATCATCGTGAACAGTGCAATCATCGCGAATAACACGACTACCGTGAACATTGCGAAAGCCGCTAACATCACAAGGTTATGAGAAGCCAATTAAGGCTATGAATGGAAACAGCAACAGACTGTCCCCTGTTCAGCTTGAATACTGACAAGACATAATTCCTTATTCATACACATGAGCAATGATAATTCCGAAAAAAAAAGTTTTTAAGAGCTTTCTGATTTATTTTCAATATTTGTACTGTCAAACCTGTGAACAAAGTCCAATGGATGAAGAAAAATATGGCTTAATACACTTGTATTTATTTAATCTGACATTAATTTCCAATTCAATCAATATAATTATCTGCTCAGTGGGCATTTTATTCGTTCTATTCTGATCATAACTTTCATTGGTCGGTTTTGGAACTAAACATAATTATTATACAGTTTCCAGTATGGCCTATGCAATACGAGCGTATATCGTAAATTTGGTGCAAAAATGTTTTAAACTTGTATGACTTGCCTCTGACTTGTGATTTTTGGATCATTTTTCCATCGACTCAAACAACTTGAAGTACAGGCAAACCTGTGCAAGCGGTCACCTCCGGTCATTCTTTTTAAAAACATTATTGATTATTTAGAACAAAATGACCTCCGAATAAAGGCCACCTGTCATTGAAGACCTCATTTTGTCTTTCATATGGGTGGCCTTTGTTCACAGATTTAACAATACATGTATAGTCCTTCAGAAAATTTGACATCAGATATGAAGTTCCGTCTGTTCATCTTCCATTTACGGGTCTTATTACGTATCATTGATTATTAAAGCAAATCTAAATGGTTCCGTTCATGGGTAAACAGATAAGCATCCGGAGGTACTTCGCTAAAGTAGTGACCAGTTAAGTTTTCAAAATCAAATTGAACTGAATAAAGTGCTTTAGAAGGAAGTAAAAGGGAACACATTATTACATTTGTATATAGAAATATATTAATATTTATTGATCCTGATGAAGGCCAATATGGCCGAAACGTTGAGGTTTTAATAAATTAAATAAACAATTTAAGTTTTGCTGAAGTTAGACTTCTTTTTTACATAATATATAGAAAACATGTAAGTCTTTTAAATAACACGTCTATTTAGTTGCAGCCTAAAATAGTATCGGCTAATTTTGCAACCATGTTTGTACCTGTTATGGTCGTGTTTTATAACCTGCATTTGGTGACTTTGGTTCCTTTTCACGACATATCGTATTCTGACATTTACCTACAGTTTCTATCGTCCGTGGTAGTAATAATTAAGTGCTATGAACGCGTTGAGTATTTTATCATGAAAATGAAAAATGTCCAGTAATCTCAGATACTATCATCTCATAGCCTAATACAATTCACGCCGACAAAATACCAGACCAACATGTTGTATGTTTGGTTTATCTTGACAATTTTAATGCGTGTAACATTGTTTATAAATGAATTATATTTGCCATACTGCTTTGCCACAAGAAAAACTAGTCGTACCAAGCTGTGACGAATAGAACAATGTCAGTTTTAAAATGATGTATCTCAAAATGTTGAGAATTCAAAAATGCCGTACTATAAACAAATGATATACAGAGAAACCTATGCTGGCGGCTACCTCTGAATAACGGCCAACCTGTGAATAAAGGTCACTCTTTTAAAACCGTCATTGATGATTCAGAACAAAATGACCGCCGAATAAAGGTAACTTGTCAATATAGGTAATATTGTTTCCTTCCCGAGGGTGGCCTCTGTTAACAGGTTTGACTGTATATATTAAGCTTAATATTGAGTGAGCGAGGCGGGGAGGATGGCTGCCGGTAATGAGGATAACACAAAACAAAATTATGAATCATTAATTATTCAATCCTTATTGCAATCGTTTTCTGTAATATCAACAGATTGTGTCAGTTATAACAGATTATGGATAAAATAATCAACGATAAAATGATAATATTTTAATGGCAATTTGCTAATATCATATGGTTCAGATACCATCCAATAGTTGCGTACGTCAACTGTATTGAGCTGGCCTCTATGAATGTATTGAACTATGATACACGACCAGTTGTCATATACATTGATTTTCTATCAAGTATCGTGCCTGATAGTAATGAATACATATATCTCTGTCAGGCAAAAAATGACAATTGTAAACACCAGTAAATTGTCCATGACATTGTTATAAGCTGAATCTGATTTGTACTGAGTACTAATACAGGACTGCATTCCCTATAAATCGGAATCAAATACTTACCTTTTATTTCTCAATTCGTTCCACCAACCTATTCAGGCCAGACTTTTCAAAATAGAGCATTTTTATGAGTTGCTACTATTTTTGCCTTTTCACACCCAACTTCCACAAAATCGTAATTAGCAACGTTATATCCAACAAAATAAATCGAGGGCTTCACCCAATTCATGACGAGTGTGTGGCCCTTTTCAATGCTATAATATTACGAGTATCAAATTAAACACTTCATGCTGATACTGTGAAACAAAGAGGCCTACCTACTTATTATTTTATTATTAACAATATTTTGCTTCCCTCTTGTAATTCCTGGAATACTAGTTAGCGTTATTTTGCCTGTTACATTTGTGTAACTTAGCTGGGCAGATTCCTCACATGTGAAAACTGGTCACGGGTGGGATTCGAACACTCAGTGGTAAGGGGTGTTACTTATGAACCAAGTTCGTACATCACCAACCTCCGTGTACATGTAGACGCACCAAGAATGGTACACATATATTAACACCAATGCAGATATGTTATGGACGTCATGTTTCGGGAAAGTGTCCGCATTCTCTCAAAGTAACGTGTAACCCATTTAATGAACGACTGACGCTGAAAACGACGTAAAAAGGAGTGACATCAGTTTTGTTTTTGACAGTTACTGGAAGTTCCAATCCTATTCTGCTCTGTTCTGTTCCTATACAAAACAAAAATAGATGTAAAGAGATTACTTAATCAGAGTGGTTATCAACCAATACAGTCATTGAACACGTGGCAAAGACGGGTGGCTCTGAGATTGATTTAGTATGACTGTGTTATTGACAAACAGTCAAAACCTAATTCCAAAGCAGCAGCAATTAGCTTGAAGTATATAATTATCACGTAAGAACGTGTCGGGTGCAAGGTTTGTCTTAATTTATGGTGTTGATAAAACAATTACTCCATGGCGATAAAACAAAAACTAGCTCCATTAGGAACATTATACGATGTATACATAATGTACATGTATATACGTTATGCCAATGCTAGTTTTTTCTAGATGTTGCTGTTCGATAATGTATGAACAAAGGCTACAAAAAGACTACGTCAAAAACTAAACACATGCAATTTAGATATTTATTTTCAGACCATTGTTGTGCGAACATTTAATGAAATATTTATTCAAAACTAAACACATGAAATTTAAATATCTTTTTAGACCATTGTTCTGCGGACATCTAATGCAATATTTATTCAGATATTCTAGTAACGTTAGTTCAAAAGTAATGTTAAATCGACCGTGAATAAGATTGATGATATTTCTGTGACTAATTTACCAATAGGAAGGTCAAAGAAATGACGGTTACCTGTAAATGAGACTTAATATTTCAATAGCAATAAATGTATATCATGGATAAAGGATGTTAGAAGTTAAATATTTACAATATTTTCGCATTTAATATTTAGTTAATAGAATAACATGTTTTATATTAAAAAAAATCAGTTCTTTAATATTTATTTATATAGATTGGGTGAGACTTGAACCCAGGACTCATAACTTGCAAAAACAGAATGGAGTACCTTAAACCTATTGGCCATGAAAGATTCTTACTTACGATACATATTTTGTAATAGGCAATCTAAGGGAGATACTTATTCTATTTTCAATAATATTATATGGATTATTAGGGCTGTCCCGATATGGCAGCGTACCGGTACGTACCGGTACAGTGCTGGACGATATGCGTATCGTATCGGAAGGTCTCGTATCGGCCGTATCGCGGTTTTTTATTTTATATTAAAAAACTCTTAGAATGTTGAACAACTGAACTAGACTTGCGAATTTACTCTCATATCATCATCGACAATACTTACGCAACTAATATCCGGGATTCTATACTCCATTTACAGACATTAGCAGCGTCAGTTAATGCTAGACAACGAATTCGATTCGAATATTCAGATTTTGTCAAGTAGATTATTATTGACTTATAAATTGTATTACGCCACCATTTAATTTTACATACAATACGGCAGCATTTTGGTTTGCTGGTTAATGAAACAAAGAAGCACGTATATAGTTGTCTGTAAGAAGTGTCAACGCGATGTCAAGTATAGTGGTGGGACTATAGCAACATTAGAACACGTATATCTCGTCATCATAACATCCAAGCTGAAGATTATTACTAGTATTTTGGTATTGTTAATCAATTTGACAATCATAACCCTGATTCTGTTTTCAAACATCTAACATTATTTTTGCAGTTATGTATTATTAAATATTTATCACTGACCATGTATTTTTCATGACTCATAGCTTTCTTTCACATGGAGAGGAATTTATATAAGTAATCCTTGTTTTCCAATCCAAAATATCCTATCTTAGTAACAATTCATGTATGTGTGTATGTTTGAAATATAATTTGAAATAAAGTTTAAACTAACCCTGATTCTTTAAACACTTGTATATGGCTTAAAAATACTATTCTTGATATAAGGCAATTTATGGGACAGGGATAAAAACTTACTATTATTTCTCATAATTATTTAACTTCCACAATATCAACAAACATATATGTGAATCAAATTGATGACTTTAGGTACAAGACGAAGTAGTTTTACACCTTTTTAACAGTTAATTAGGACTTTCTAGCACTAAACAAATGTGCAGAGTTCCCCAAAACACTAATATTTTAACGTTTTTCATTACTTTGAAATATTGTAATATTGTATCGTTGATATCGCATATCGCTAGTACCGTATCGCAATACGTATCGTATCGGCTGAGATCTGTATCGGGACAACCCTATGGATTATGGTAAAAATGTATGCTCCTCTATTATCAAAATGATTTTAATGATTCTGTGTTCAATATTATCGATGCATTAAATTAAGGGGTTTATAAACTTGTATTTAAATACATTGACATAATCTTATCATATTATACCAAGGTTAATTGAAAAACGTTCTTAGCATTTTAGCCAACAATTAATGCGTCAATGCCTTTCCTAGAAAATTCAAGCGACTGTTCTTTTGAATAAGACATAGGACGTTTAATGTCCGTTGTTCATGGTCGAACTGTCTATTCGGGACATATTTTTGGTGTCCGCTGTCCGCGGTTGGCACGCGTGCGCTATACACGACTATTCAAAGAGCGCCTTTCGTCTGTTGTACACAGGTTTCCGTTGATCAAGAGTGTCCATTAGCACAGGCTAGTTTGTGTTTATTTTTGAGAATATGATAGAAATAGAAGAAGTAAATACTGGGTTTTACTTTAAATACAAAGTTATATTACATGATATGTTGTGTATTTACACTTTTCGATTCGATGAACACTTTGACCGTAGCGAGGTGTGAAACGCATTTATAAAGGATCTGGATTTGTACAAAGTTTAAAATATTTATCAATATTAATTTAATTGTGTCAAATTCTATCAAACTTTACCAACAGATTGTACATTACAATGCGAAGGGTCCATGGGGGTCCATGGTTGGGAAGGGTCCCGGATGTGGGGTGTAACATTATAAAAAAAGGTAACACAATAAATATTCTTACAAAAATAATTCATAACCATTTCGTAAGTCTGTAGAAGAATTTTAAGACTAAAATGTACAATTGCATGAGTATCAATTTTTACATTGTCCCATATCATTTATGAGATTTATGATAAAAATTGGTTCGGAAATTATCGTTATTTATAATGTTGCATTGAAGTGGTCTCTAAATAAAGTTTACTATATTGTCAATCTTAATGCATGTTAATTTCTTCTTACTAGAACAAGTCCAAGACATTTTATTGGCATAAACAGGTACACATATTCGTTGCCACTAGCAGTTGACGTTTGAATACATAAATCGAGTACAAAGTAATGCATAAAGTAAATGAAAATACAGAAAAGTATGAATATACACACAGATATTGAGTACAACCCTTCTCCAATGCGTTAATGATCAATGCCAATGCGTGTTTCAGAACTCACATTATAAAATAGTCGAGCTACAATTACATTATTGAGACTCAGTAGTGTAAATAGTGTAGCTCAAAGCTCAATATTACACACAAGAAAGACAAATAAAAAACTATTTGTTCAAAGGACAAGTACATGCACAAACATAATAATGCTTTTTAGATGTCTCAAATGTTCTATCTAAAGTGGATTGATGCAGGTTAGAAGATTACTGTATACAGTAATAACGCGAATCAATCATACAGTCACAATGAAATGTTATGACCTGATGTCGTAATTCGTATTTTATTACCGTAAATGAATTACATATATAATTTTACGACATTAGTTCGCAATTCTGTATCCGGTATGATATGAAACTCATTTATAAATGTCTTATCATTATCGCTACAAGTTCATAGGCTCATGTGTGATGTAGAACAGCTTCTTGTCACAGAGTCTGATCATTAACAGGGCTTATTTCTCATATACATGTGGGCAATATACCCATGAGTTTACATAGACAAATTGACATAAATACATAAATACGTATTAAGCACTATATATGGCATGGTCGGTGTTCCCAATGTATATAATAATATATAAACATAATACCGGAATAGACATCATACATGAGAAAGAGACAAAAAGGTACATGACAGCAAAGGATAAACAAAATAAAATATACATGTAAATCTTCTCACCGTCGGGGGGGGGGGGGGGGGGGTCATGATAAAAATATGTGAGCAAATTTGTATTATTAGTGGTAAAATTAATTTTCGAAACACAAGAACTTACGGGTACATATTTTGTTATATAAGGTAATAACGTTTAACTCAATAGAACCATATGCATTTTAGCGATATATCTAGCAATACCTTACATAACAGACACATATTATATCTGATATCAAGACCATTTCATTACTATTTCCGCTTATTTTAGTAACGACTTTCAATACAGTTCAACCTCTAATGTAAAACCCTTTAGGAGTAGCAAAATTATCTTGTTGTTGAAAAGTTGTTGATCTAGAGAAATTAAACAAATTGACAGTTAAATCGCGAAGTTGGAAAATCATACTGTTGTTGAAGAGAGGTGGTTGTTGAAGAGAGGGCCACTCTGGGAGGTTGTACTGTATTTCCACAACGTTTAAAATTGATTACAAGAAATTATCAATATTAATACCGAGTGTTTGTGTTAAAACGTGATGTAAATATTGAGTTTTTATTTTACATGTAGTTAATATTTCAACTTTTGTCTGCTGATTTTATAAATTATAGCCATGGCATGCATTAACTGAAAGTCGAAGCTTTTACTTTATCAGGATATTCGTGCACGTTGAATTGATTTTCTGTTATTTGTTAAAGAAACGACAAAGGTGTTCTTGTATTTCGAAAGTCAACCCTTTTTCAGAGTTACAAACTTTCAGAGATGTTTCGATTTTCATTTCAATGTGTTACTGTCGTAGCTTGGTGACCACTGCCATGTCTTGACGACTGATGTAGTCTAAGACAAAACGTTGTTGTTATGTTGTCTTGACAACACTTTCACTTTTAAATTCATTGTTACACCATCACCAAGAGTTGTTTATAAAATATGAGTACACGTCATTTATGATACGTTTGAAATATGACACGACTTATGCATACTCATTGATAATGCTAATTTTCAGACAAGTCTCACTAGTATAGTAAAATATTCTACAAGTCGATCAATCCCTCAGATAAATTAGAAAAAACAAGCTCCATTAGCTTATGGTTTGCATTTTCCATACAATATGCAGACGTAATTAGGCTCACGAACTTTGTCACAATCGTAATTCCATTATCGTCATTTGAACAAAAGCCATCCTCGGAAAGGACATAATATGACCTTTATTTGTATGTCATTTTGTTCAAATGTTAAGACACTGATGGAGGCGTGATGATTTAAAATATAACAAATATAACAACAACAAAAACAGATTGTAGCATATTTTTCTCATTTAAAAAACAACAAAACAAAACAAAAAAAACAAAGAAACAAACAAAGAAAAAAAAAAAAAGAAATGCAATAATACAGTTTAGCAACAAAGATTGGTTACAGAGAAAAAACAAACAAATGAAATAATACAAGTTAGCAACAAAAATAAGTCACAATGCAAAAAAACAACAACATATGTTATAATGCAGTTTAGCAACAAAGATAATAATAAGTCAAAGAGAAAAAAAAACAAACAAATGCAATAATACAGTTAAGCAACAAAAATAAGTCACACGCAAAAAAACAACAAATGCAATAATACAGTTTAGCAACAAAGACAAATCAAAGGGAAAAACAAACAAATGAAATAATGATGTTTATCAATAATGCTAAGTCACAGAGAAAAAACAAGAAATGTTATACTGTGGTACTTGCATATCTCAAAAGCAACCGGAAAAAAAGGTATTTTAGCTTATGGTTAATTAGCTAGTCAAGCAGTGTAATATAATCCCGTAACACAACATATTACATGTAGATAAATAAGTAATCTTTGTTCAAAATTGAAGGCAGACTCATATTGCTTTTTCATGTAATATTCGTTTAATGCTTAAAGTTACACGTTAATATACAAATGGAGGCAAAATGTAATACAATATAAGAACAGAAAAAGAAATTAAAACATGTTAACCTTATAAATCAATAAAAAATAAAATAAATAAGTCTTCCAAAAAAGTCGCCTGATTCTTTAACTTCAAACAAAGGAGTTTCTTTTAATGTATTCTTGAATTGGTACTAAAGTGACACCAGTCACGTGAGAACAGGGGATCAATGATGTCTATATAACCCAACATTTCTAAATCTTAATTAACAGTGACGTTTTGCTTAGAACTATCACGACAGACGAGAGATGAATCGTTTATATTTGTATGGTAAGTGCCAGTGGCATTATTAATTTCATGTAACAAGAATATTATGTATACGATGTGCTACACTAATCAGATTCTGTATCATACAAAAACGTCGAGCACCACATTGAAGGCCACAAACATCAAACAGGTTGCAGTAAAGTCAGCTTTTAACATTTGATTCCTTAATACTAACAACGGTTACGCTTTGCCACAGAGGTGACTAATACCCCCGCCGCCGCTTAGTCACTAAGCTTGTGATAGTACACTATATGGCTAAGTTCAAGGGAACATAACTCTGCAACGAGTGGATCACTGGGCATGGAAATTGTGTCTTTCACATGTACACTTCATATTGATAATATATTTCAAGTTTCAATCCAATCCCTTGAAAAATGTGGAAGTAGTTTGTTGCACAAACTAAGACTGCCATTGTACACTATATAGCTAACTTCAAGGGCGCATAACTCTAGAATGAGTGAATCGCTGGGAATGAAAATTATGTCTTGCACATCTACACTTAATGGTGATAACATGTGTCAAGTTTCATTGCAATTGTTTAAAAAATGTGGAAGTAATTCGCTCCACAAAATTATATTATTTTATGCGGACGGACGGACCGACCGACCAACCGACTGACCGACAACTGAGTAACTCCAAAATACCCCCTCTCAAACTTCGTTTTCGGGGGTATAACAACAAATTTGAGCATCAAACAACATAACAAACTAATGTAAAAGTCACTAAGGTAATACTTCGACAAAGGGTAAATCACCATCAGCATTATATCGATCTAAGCAATGATGTTCACCTGGTTTAGAACATGGTTTAAATATGTTTGTCTTATAGTTAATCCATCCAGATGAACCTCCAGTAGTTAACCAATGCTGAGCATGTTGATAGATTTCTCGGCCATATCTATTTCTCATAAACAGTCCGGGATTTCTAGGCACTTTAACCCATTGACCATCAAGTAGCACTTTTGTTGGTCGGAATCCATTGAGCACCATAAGTTCAGAGTCCATGATATGTTGACCATACAATTCTATGTTCCATCCTTTATGATGTAACATGAATTTACCACCGGCTGTCCTATTATCGACACAACACCAAAGTCCACCATTCGCACTCATTGAAATGTCATGTTTATCGAATATAGTTTTTAATTCACGAAACGCGTCGTAGTTTGCTGTAAGAAATGTAATATCTGCATCTCGTTCCCATGGTAACGTCTTTTCAAATTTCACTGCGCCTAGTGCTGTGCCTTCCTGTAATTCACAAATGAGTCCATTTTCATCACACACTTTCATGATGGTTTTAACAGCATCAGCGTTACTTTGTGCATTGCATGAACTGTCTAGTGTAGTTCTCAAGTTGGGACAAGGACGAGTTATGGTATGGCCGCTTGGTGTCCGCATTTTATAAAGATCCCATTTCTTCATCATTTTGAACCATTGTTTTTCAACGACATTCTTTTCAGAAAATCTATGCATGCTTACATGGAACATGGAGTCAGGACAGACAACAGCTTCCTGTTTGTGTTTCACAATATTCAAAAACCAATCTTCAAAGAGGCCGTCTGATTCATGAACATCAATGAATGGATTTTGTTCCATGTATTCTCGACTTGTTAGAATTGGACCTTCAATGTAATCACAAAATAAACATTCATGAATAGATTCATCATATCCTTCCAGGTATCGTAATGAGAAATTTCTATACACGGACTGAAAACAGCCTTTCTTCCAATGACCATTGCTGTCACGTGACGCACCGGAAACAGCCACAGCATTTAAACTTTCATATTCCCTCACCAGTCTGTCTAATCGTGAATCATTGGTTAAAAACTCAATATTCCTGGCTATAAGAACGTATGGAGTCTTTGTGTGTTTTATAAGATTGTTCCAAGCTTCTCCATCAGGCATTGTGTTGTATGTTTGAACTACCAGTCTTGGATATGTTTCTTTTAGAGAACTCGCCATTTGTTCGGACGTAACTGATATAACAAGGCTAAAGTTGGTGTTTATATGATAAACTGAAGAAACAAACTTTTGTACAACACTTAATGTCTGATTGTCATTAAACACATTCACAATGGTGATAAGATCTGAAACTGGAATGCCGTAACTACAGTTAGTCACTTCAAAACCTTTATAAAAATAAGGATAACCGTATGTTGTTCCCATGTACTTTTCCGGACACACACTTTTTGGCGCATGCGTATTGCGATTATATACACTTGCTTGGTCAATTCCGATATGTTGCAACAAATTATTCATGTTTTCAGTAGCTTCTTTAAGATAGTCAGATGTTTTTGAACCTCTGACATGTTTCTTTGCTTCGTGGATAGCTTTGGCAATAATAAGAAGCTTTTTGCTGAAGTGTTCGTCAGCTTTCAGATTTGATTTCAGGTTTGGGTTGGTATCGGAAAGCTTCGGTTGTTTTCGTAGATTGATACCAACCTTGTCTAATTCATTGCCGCCAATGTTGGTCTAAAACACAAAATATAATTGTTGTTTTGAACACACGTTAAAATTGTTTTAAAGTAATAGTGTGAATATATATGATATACGTGGTATTTCCTCTAAATTAAATGTGTTGGCTAAAACAAACTTCGTTGTAACCACATGCAAATAGTCATATCTAAAATAATACATGATGGTAAAATACATGATATTTAAATTAAATAATTTGCTAATCCGCTTTTAGGACTGTATGATAATGAAAGAGCATACCAAAGTGTTGTTTGCAAAGTGTTTGCATATCCTGTTTTCGGGCACTTAAGAATAATTTCTTCCATCGGCTTTCGTTCGATGGGTCAGTAATTTCTCTACGGACGTATGCAAGCATTTGCAATA